>JADBJO010002245.1:252655-265155 GCA_016801955.1 Conus betulinus
GAGTGAACAGACAGAGACTGAACAGAGAGACTCAAAGAAAAGAGTGTACTGTGTTATAAACTTCAAGCACGTTCAAAATTTTTGGAAAAAGGGGAGGTGGAATGGGGGGAATAAACGGGAATGAAAATCGATTGAATAGAATATACATGTCATCGTATAAATACATAACATTCTTCGAAACATGGGATCCAAATCGCGGCAATTTGGTATACAATATATAAATATCTGACTACTCTTTCTATGTTATACGATACAACTGCATTCGTGGTATTTTTTTCTTGGGGGGTGGGGGGGGGGACATACATACAGACACAGAGACAGACAGAGAGGGAGAGACAGACGGACACAGAGACAGACAGACAGACAAACAGAGAGAGAGAGAGAGAGTGCCTCTCTGGGGCAATTTTTCTGCATGGACTACAAAATGTATGGGACAGAACTCGGGGAAAAAAAATTGAGCGTTCGCTTTTAGGTGTTGCTTCCCTTAGACCACTCGCATCCGGGGGGTTGGCGGGTGGGTGGAACCTCATTTGGTCTTGATGATCAAATGGGTACGTGGACTGGGGTCTCGTCTGTGTATTATGTTGCAGGCCTGACGAAGGGGAGGGGGTGTCGTGCTGGGAAATACGGAGACGATGACCGCATTCCCTCACTGGCCCTTCTTCTTCTTCTGCTTTTTTTTCCTTCTCCTCCTTTTCCTTCTCCTTCTTCTCCTTCATCGTCTTCTTTTTCTTCTTCTCTCCTTCTTCTTCCCCTTCAACGTCGTCTTCTATTTCTTCTTCTCCTCCTTCTCCTCCTCCTCCTTCTCTTTCTCCACCTTCTTCTCCTGCATCTTCTTCTTCTCCTTAATCTTCTCCTCCTCCTCCCCCTCCTTCTTCTTCTCCTCCTACTTCTTCTCCTTCTCCTCTTCCTCCTCCTCTACGTCTTCTTCTACGTCTTCTTCTACTTCGTCTTCTTCTACTTCTTCGTCTTCTTCTACTTCTCGTCTTCTTCTTCTTCTTCTTCTTCTTCTTCTCCTTCTTCTTCTTCTTCTTCTTCTTCTTCTTCTTCTTCTTCTTCTTCTTCTCTTCACCCCTTCTCTCTCCATCTTCTTTCCTTCCCCTCACCCCTAAAACTCCATGGGGAGATCCTTGGGGCACCTCACTGAAGAACAGTTCACCAGGTCCCTCCAGTTCTGTCTGTTATGCCAAGGTCTGGCTCTTTGCAAAGCTGTTTTCTGTCCACTCTGCAATGCTGTCAATCCATCGCCCTTTTTTTTCTGTTTGTTTGTTTGTTTTTTGTTCACACACACACACACACACACACACACACACACACACACACACACACACACGGGAACATGCCAGTGTACGCAGGACGCTGGTCTGGTGTTTCCTGGAATGTTGTTGCCCTTCCATACAGGTTTGATAATTATCATTATCATTATTATTGTTATCATCATTATTATTAGTATTATCATTAGTACTGATATAGCGCCTATCCTCGGCTAGAGACCAAGCTCTAAGCGCTTTACAATCCACACTCGTTTACACAACGGGCTGCCTACCTAGGTAGTGCCCGACGGAAGAGCCGCCAGCTGGCGCTTCATTCAGTCGTTTCCCGTGTCATACTTAATGCTGTGGTTGTCTTTGCCGCCTTGGAGGGTATTTCTGGTCTGGCTTTGTCACCGCTAATGATGTATCCCAGAAATCATCACCACCATCACCATCACCACCACCACTACCACCACCACCACCACCACCACCGCTGCTGCTGTTACTACTTCTTCTACTACCACCTCTACTACTACTACTACTACTACTACTACTACTACTACAGCTGCTGCTACTGTTGCTACTGCTACTACTACTCCTACTACTACCTCTATTACTACTACAGCTGCTGCTGCTGCTGCTACTGCTATTACTGTTACTACTACTACTACTGCTTTCACTACTACTACTACTACTACTACATAACAGAAGTTGTTCACATAGAATGCGTCAGTTAAGTGACTTGAGCGACCACAGTAATGAAACAAAGGATGCAAAAGAAACCGGCAATGTCACACACACACTTCACGAAACCGTACAGAGAGTCGACCATATGCTTGATACACAACGCTTCGTGAGATTCCCGTCTGTTTTAGGATTCGAAGGGGGAAAAAAAACACACACACACATTCAAAGAACTATGAAAACACTGAGCAGCGAGAGAGAGAGAGAGAGAGGAGAGAGAGAGAGAGAGGAGAGAGAGAGAGAGAGAGAGAGAGTACTGACCAAGAAGACGAAGACGAAGAGGAGGAGGAGGAGGAGGAGGAGGAGGAGGAGGAGAAGGAGGAGGAGGAGGAGGAAGAAGAAGAAGAAGAAGAACAACAACAACACAACAACAACAACTACAACAACAACAACAACGACAACAACAAAAAACATAGACCCTTCTGTTTCCATCGAAGCTGTGCATGCATATGTGGCATAATATTTAGGCTGAAAAAAAAAACCACCAAAAAACAAGGCTTTCCATGATGGGAATACGGCCGACGCTGGACCACGAAAACCCCCCCCCCCCCCCCCCACCCCCACCCCCACCCGCCCCGCCCCAAAACACACACATTACATTACTGCCTATATAAGCCTTAACATGTTATCTCCACACAACTTCGCCCCTTCACACGCCCTTCTCCAAGTTGCCCTTCTGTCTAAACGGTTTGAAGCAAGGGGGGGAAAAAAAGCGAGAACGAAAGTAGCAAAGAATGAATAGAGAGGGGGGTGGGTGAGGGGAGGTGTCTGTTTGATCAATAGATAAAGACGGTGAAAACTTCAGGGGGGGAGGGGAGAGCAGTGAAGAGACGGAGAGAGGGATGGGGAAGGGGGGGAGGGGGGTAGGAGAAGTGGGTGAGGGGACAATCCGGCAAAACTGATCACAATGAAGACAAGACAGTCAGGCAGCAAGGTTAAAAATGAACGAATACCGGGTTTCAAAGTGAAAAGTGACTGCAGGTGGAAACTGAAACAATATTTAGAAGATGAATTATAATTATTCCGCCAGACAAAAGAGATTTTAAAAAAAAAAAAAAATTACAAGCCCAAACACGACGCGTTTCGATCTTTTTTGGTCTTCTTCGGGCAAGTTAAAACAACATTCATATGACACAGAACACGGATCACGAGCGATCACTGATCTTCTCAAAGTGGGCGCGTGATGGACGTTGAACGAAACCCGCTTTGCCCCCGATTTGAGAAGCCAAGAAATTGATCGCCCGTTCTTCGTTTTCATCGTCCTGAATGTTTGTTTGGTGGTGGGAGGGGAGGGGGGGGGGGGGGGGGAGGAGAGTTTTATATACGTTTTTTTTTTTTAAACAACCGGAAGGAGACAGACGTAGTCCGCAGCGTTAATGTAAATGTGCCGAAATGCCAATCAAGACAAAACAAAACAAAACAAAACAAAACAAACACCAACAACACACAAAAAAAAAAAAAACATAAACAAGATGGACTGTGTAAGCGGTTTCTGAAATGCAGAATACGAAACAGCCGGTGAAGTTCGGCAAAGGTGTCTCCCTTTGGCATCTGAAATAGCAGATGAAAAATGCATGAAATGCCAACACCCCCACCCCCCACCCTACCCCACCCCCGGTGTCTATCAACAGCAGAATGGTCGTGCAAATCAATCAAACAAACAAACAAACAAAAGCGGAAAAGTGAGAATTCAAAGAACAGAAGAGGAGGAGGTGTTGGGGGGCGAGGAGGGGAGGGGGGGGGGGGGGGGGGGGGGGGGGGCAGGGTGGTGGGATGGCGACACAGAGAGAGAGAGAGAGAGAGACAGACAGACACAGACAGACAGACAGACAGACAGACAGACAGAGCGACAGAGAGAGAGAGAGAGAGAGAGAGAGAGAGAGACAAGAGAGAGACAAGACAAGACAAGACAAGACAAGACAAGACAAGACAAGACAAAATTCTTTATTTACGAGGATAATAGATAAGCACTAACGTGCTTTTTTACATCCAGTCCTCGCCCTGAGTAGGGACTACAACATGCAGTGAAATCAATTAATGCAAGAAAGCAAAGAAGCAAGCAAAGCGGTCGTGTAATCATAAAGGAACATTAAATGAAAATAGAAGAGAAATGAAAACAAAACAAAAAACAAAAACAAACAAAAAAAAAAAAACAGAAGAAGAAGAAAATTAAAAAACAAAAAATAGAACTAAAAATGAGAATAACAATAATGAAGAGGAAGGAGAGAGTGGGGGTAGGGAGTGAGATGGGCTGGGGGAACATATGTAAATGTACTACATATTTTTGCAACTTATTTCACTTTCTCCCTATCCAATTATTCTGCTCTGCGCTGTCTATTTTGCGAGTCCGTTGAATTGAGTATGTCTCCTCTCAATGGTGACAAAGACCACAGAGTTGCATGTGGTATAATCTCCATCGGGCGACAAGCCTGGAGACAAACTCGAATCCAGACAGGCAATAGAACTGGTTTCTTTTTCACGACAGATTTTGATGGTCCCATTGCTGTGCTGGTAAAGGACACAATACTCTCACTTTAACATCCCTCTTCCCCCCCCCCCCCCCCCCCCCCCCCCCCCATTCCAATCCTCCTGCTTTTCCCTCTTTTTTTCGTTCCTCTGTATGAACCTGTGCCTTTCCCGCTCTCCCGTTTGTTCAGCATATAACATGTTAGCTATTGAAGAATGTGATGATAATAGCTACAACTAAGAGAGACACACCGTACACTCCCAATTCACTCATGTCAGACACATGTCCAGACCACTCCATCTCCGTCCCCTTCTTCCACTGGCTCCCCCCACTGGCCCCCCCCCCCCCCCCCCCCCCCCCCCCCCCCCCCCCCCCCCCCCCAAATCCACACCCCATCCCTTCACCAGTCTCAACTCCATGCTACTACACACATCCCTCCCCTCCCCTACTACCCTCCTCCCAAAAATGTCTGTGCACCCGACACATCAAGCTAATGGGAATGTTTGTTCAAAGGTTTGGTTTGGTTTTTTTTGTGTTGTTTTGATTTGTTTTGATTGTTTTTGTTTTGAACTCAGGCAAGGACGAGATGCTACGCAAGTACGAATGGTAGTAAGTTCCAAACATGTAGTGCTGGGAAACTAAACTGCGTTCTTTCCAGATGTTCATTTCATGTGTTGCAAGTGTCAACAACTTTCCACTGGAAGAACGAAATGAACGGGAAGAACGGCAAAGTGCTGAACCAGGCGAAGGAACATGGGGGAAGTCACCCATCAAAATGACGGCTCGCAAAACCTGAAATCTACACACTAACACAAAAATTCCACTTTGCTTTGCATTTGTTTGTTTGCTTTCAGTATGAGTCCTATGGCACCAGTTTGAATTCTTAGTATGTTATAAATCTGTACGGTTGCAAGACCGATGGAAACAGTCAGGACAATCTTACCTGGAGTTCACGAAGTAGCGGCGATGGGCGCTAACGCATCAAGGTGCGAACAGAGATAGTTTCATAGATGACATTCGTCTGGGTTCAAGATAAGATGTTACTGGTGTGCTCTTGCACTAAAAAGAGTAATACCCTACAGATGTATTGGGTAAGCCTTCTAGCCAGCGCAGCGTCATCTCATGTGCATGATAACATGTTACGTCTGACTGTGCTGCGTAATCAGGGCAAGTCCTAGGACCGATCCCCCGGGGCACACCACACGCAAGAGGCCTCGAGGCAGACGGCATCCGAGCAGCAATGACTGACGAGATCTGACCGCCAAGATATGACAAGAACCACAGGAAACCTTCTCTGAACATCAAATGCCACCGTTAACCTGATGAGCCGAGCGGAATATCCTGCAATACTGAAGGCTGCACGGAATTCCAGAAGGGTAATAGAGTGACAAGATTTTCATCTGCCTTCGAAAGAAGATGACGACACTAAAGACAGCCGTCTGTTTGTTGTAACCCTATAGCCTCTGCATTTCTCTCAGTAACGGTATTTGGGGACAGACGTTTTAGGCCAAGCTTTCCAGTGAGGAGGAGTATGAATTAAACTAACGAAAAGGTTGAAAACTGGGTGGTTGTATTTAGAATTAGTTCGCTCCATTTTAGCTCCACCCCCACCCTTATTTTAAAAAAAAAAAAAAAAAAAAAAAAAAAAAAAAGGCGTCATTAATGGGTAGTCAGACTGCGGGTGAATGTCCAGATCAGAGAGGAGTATCGAGAAATGTTGTGTGTGTGGTGGGGGGGGGGGGGGGGAGGGTTGGTTGGAGGGGGGTTGTTTTAGATCTGTTAGTTTATTTGTTATGACAGTGCCCATTACGTCATTACTGAGACTGAATCCGTCTAGGGAGCTCACATATGCGCTCGTTTTCATAACCCCACTCACATTCTCTTTCGGGATCGCAAAATGAACGGGTTTTTTTTCTGTAGCTTTAAGAGGGTCGTAGGGGAACCACTGAAGTACAAGCCAGCGCTGTCCGCTTCCAGATAACTACAGATCAGACAACTTTGATGTACGTGAGTCATGAATGGAGACAAGCGACTGTCCTCCCACCAGCACTGAACTGAGTGGTCCAGGGCTCACAGACAGCCAATCAGCGGCCTCCATTTCCACAGGAAATGACGAGCTGTGTGGTACGCCGGTGGCGATGCGGGCGCACTCTTGTCTTTGATGCTCACATTGATCTTGTTCTCTGTGGTTCGCCTCCCCTCGCTTCCTCGGGCTTTTGGAGAGGCCTGGAGATGTACAATGCTCATGGTGCCTTTTATCTTTCAGCAGCCTAACCCTTTCTGTGTACCCGTGGCAATTCCGCCACATCTATGCTCTGCGGCGATGCTGCACCTGAGCGCCCCCACACCAAGAAACGTTAACGTAGGATTGAGGGTTCGTTGCTGTCGGAAGAAGAACAAAACATGTCGAAGAGGTCTGCACTATAATACTTTTTTGCTTTAGTTTTACAGCTGGTTTTTATTTTATTTTATTTTATTTTGCTTTTTTTTTTCAAAACTGTTCACAGTTATTTCCAGAGCTGCTTCACACACGAGGAGGTGACGAGCACTTCTTTTTCTCTCTTGACCACATGCATCTTCCTCTGTCACCTTGGTTTTTCTTCTGGTCTTCTTTTTCCCCTCTTCGTGCTCCTGTTGATCCTAGCTGCAGTTCAACAATCTGTCAAGATATCCACAGTGCACCTGTCCTTAGGGCCTCAGGCCAAGAGGACATGAATCTCACCATCACGTCAAGTCAAGTATATATGTTTGGTTTTTAAGAGAAAGTAACTAAAATCAGCTGCCGCACCACACGCCACGGCGCCCATGGTTATCGTCGTGCACAGCGTGTTGGAAAGTCGTGGATTTCAGTCCCTTCAGAACCATTCATTGGGTGGCCCACATGTCGGCCTGGGCCGGCTCCTTTCCAGACTTCAGCACGGTCCGGGCTCCCATGGCAGGACTGGAACCACACAGTTGGAGCGTCATCCACCCAACGGCAGCGTCTCTGAGAGGGCGTCTCAAACTTCCAAACACCCACACGTGTCTGTATCTCTCGAACCTGGCTGACGCCGGGATATGTTATGAAAGACAGCGCAAGAGTACAGCCCTGTCATGTGGTCTCTGACCACAATGAAACTTCGTAACGTCACCGTCGTCTCTTTCTCTCTCATTCTCATCGATCGGCGTACTAAAAAAGAAGTGTCAAATTCTTCTCAGCCGCTCATGCTCTGCTCTGGTAATGTTCTCATTTTCGATTTCCTGTCTGCATTTATGCCCTGGATGAGTTCGTGTTGATGTGATCAGTACTGGCGGGGGCCGGAATGGCTAGGGGTAGAGCGCCGGAATCGTAATCTTGAGGTTGTGGGTTCGAATCTCCATCGGGCCGTTTCGGTACAGGGGATTTTTTTCTCTCGGAGTTAACATTGCTTCTGACTCCATTTCCCATACAGTCCTTCGAATGAGACTATAAACCGAGGTTCCGTGTGTGAACACACGCATAACATCTTGCACACGTAAAATCCCATCACCAACTTTCGGAAGAGAAGGTCAGTTTGGCCGTTGGTATGGATGACATAGCATGGACCTTCCCCGAAGTTGGGAGTATGGCTGCCTTAACGGCGGGATAAAAAAAAAAAAAAAAAAAAAAAAAAACGGCCATACACACAAAACTCCACTCCCTTTGTTGGGTAGATGGGATTAATCCTTGCCTGTCTATACAGGGAGTGTCCACAGGAGTATCAGCCTGTGTACGCGAAAAAAAAATCAGAAAAAAAAAAAATCAGTACTGGCAATTTCAGGATATGTCGTTGGACGGACGTGGTGGCGTCCTCCTCACTCACACTGGCTCCCGATCAAGCAAATGCTTGTCGTCAGTTGGGGGATTTAGCAGATGATGTCCTGTGTGCGCTGTATGGCAGAGAAAAGACATCTGAACGCCACTGAAGTAATACAGCAAGCAGTGCAGTGTCTCCTCTGGGTGGGTTGCCTTAGGACGGCTTTCGATCGACTGCTTCCTGTGGATTGTCGGTGACTTTGAAGATGAAGCACCACCGTCCTCTCCCGACGAAAAAAAAAAAAAAAATCAAGTGGCGCTAGGACACACTGGAATTCCACGTCTGGCGTGGAAAGAGTTAACTGTGGAGTATTACCGCCAGAGCCTCCGCCGTCTTTTTACCACAATGTCTTTTACAGTCTTTTTTTTTTTTTTTTTGGTCACAACCCCGGCAATCTTTTTACCACAATTATCTCCTGCAGTCTTTTCATTATGTTACAGAGCTAGCAGCTAGATAATGACGGGCCTTCAGACAAAGGAACAAAGAGGACAGAAGATTCATAGGCAAAGAATCCCATGAATCATCTGTTTCCTGGGCTTGCCATATGTTGATCATGCATGATAACGTGAGGATGCTGCACGATCCTTCTGAAATTCGTGTTGCAGAATCTTCATACTAATTCATTCATTCATTCATTCTCTCTCTCTCTCTCTCTCTCTCTCTCTCTCTCTCTCTCTCTCTCTCTCTCTCTCTCCACTTTGCAGCAGACTCCAAGAAAATCTTGTACTGAGATGTCCCACCTGACCTGATTTTTTCTTAGTTTCTGAAAGTGGACCCCCCCCCCCCCCCAAAAAAAAAAAAAAAAAAAAAAAAAAAAAAAAAAAAAAAAACAAAAAAAAATCCGATCTGAAATTTTCGGAATGAAACGTTTTAATGAAGTTCCGGCGCGTAGTGGGGAAAGTCTGCTTCAATGAGATGTGTGAGCTGGCGACAGACAGTGGAGAGATTGAGTGGATGGTCGAGTCAGTTTTTTTTTTTTTCCCCCCAAGTTGAAGAGATCGGTAAAATACAATGTCATCATTTGATTGAGTGTGGATGGTCGAGTCAGTCTTAGGTGTGTGTGTGTGTGTGTGTGTGTGTGTGTGTGTGTGTGTGTGTGTGTGTGTGTGTGTTTAACTTTACTGCATTACTCCTGTGCGTGAGGTGAGGACATAACGAAATGTTACGAATTTTTGTTTTTGTTAACTTTGGATTTGATACACACTCGGAATGAAAGTGTACTATTTGTTTGCAGGAAAGGAAGAGGGAAATGTTTTTGTTCTGTTACCTCTCCCCCCTTGTCAAAAGACCTCATTGGTAATGACAATAAAATATCAAAGTGTCAAAAGTGTATAGGCGGGCTGGGGAGGGGTGTCGGGGGTAGGGGTGGGTGGGTGGGGGTGTCAGCGAATGATGTCATCCGTACGTATCCTTAAATAAGTGATGTGGTTGCTGGGGCAGTGCTCTGTAAAACCTGTTCTATTCACACCATACCTCACACTACCTTCACATGGATGATTGAGCATCTCGTGCGTTTTTCTTTTCCAGTTGTGGCGTGTGGCCCATGTGATGGCCATGTTTGTTTGTCCTCTGCGGAGATTTATGCGGTGTGCCTCCCTGGACAATGTGAGCCATGATTGGGAAGCAAAATTTAGAAAGAGAGGGGGTTGGTTATTTACCGCCAACGACGCTGACAAACAAAAAGTACAGGACAAGACACTCTAATGATTGGGAGGTTAACATATCGCTTCCTGTTCTGACACATGGAAACCAGATACTGCTGACGCAGTAGGGGAAAAATATCCGCAGCAATGTGATAATTACTGTTACTATTTTAAATCTCTTCGTGAATCCTGTAGCGTCGTGACCGGTGTAAGGCAGCGAGCGCTGAACCTCTGCAGCGATCACCGGCTTCCGCTTTCCCCGGAAATGACGTGCGTCGTGGTCTTCCAGGTGGACGGAGAGGTTCGTTATAGTCTACAATGTGGTTCGTGATCTCCGTGGTCTTTCTCTTTTAAGGGAAGGGGTGGGGGGTGGGAGGTGAGGGGTGGGGGTGGGGTTCAGCTCCCTGCCCTTTGTTATAGGTATGTGCTGACTTTTTTTGTTTATGGTACACGTTCGCCATTCGGCGCGTGGCATGGTGTATGCAAGGTGTACATTAATCATTTGAAATAACATGTTCAAGGGCTCCAAGGATGGACTAGGTGGATTTAGCTGTAAAACTCTTCGTTGATTCAGGACCAGTGTCACTCAAAGGTCGAGGACATGCAATACCTTATAAAGACGATTCAGTTGTGACCTTGTGGAAGGACATTTTGCTGAACAAAACACAAACTCTTGCTATATAGATGGATAGATCGGTAGATAAAACACGCACGCACGCACATGCGCGCGCGCGCACGCACGCACGCACACACGCACGCACACACACACACACACACACACACACACACACACACACACACACATGCACACACACACACACACTCATGCACACACACGCGCGCGCGTACGTATTTATATATTTCTATTAATATATATATATATATATATATATATATACGTATATATATATATATATATATATACATATATATATATGACCCCCCAATTCCCCAATTTCTCTCCCACCCTCTCTCTCTCTCTCTCTCTGCCCACTCTCCCTCTCTCTCTCTCTCTCTCTCTCTCATATTGCCCATTCATCCCTGTTTCTTCCAATGTCTCTTCCTCTCTCCTCTCTCACCATCTCTTCTCCCTCCTCATTGACCCCACTACTCTCTCCCTTTCACATGCTCTCTCTCTCTCTCTCCCTTTTTCTCTCTCTCTCTCTCTCTCTCTCTCTCTCTTTCATTCTCTCTTCTCTTTTCTTCTCTTCCCTCTGACCTCCACTACTCTCTCTCTCTCTCTCTCTCTCTCTCTCTCTCTCTCTCTCTAAACCCCAACTCTCTCCCTTTTTCCGTCTATGTCTCTCTTTCTCTCTCTCTCTCTCTCTCTCTCTCTCTCTCTGTTTCATTCTCTCTCTTCTCTTTTCTTCTCTTCCCTGTGATCTCCACTACTACTCTCTCTCTCTCTCTCTCTCTCTCTCTCTCTCTCTCGCTCTCTCTCTCTCTCTAACACCCCAACTTTCTCCCTTTTTCCGTCTCTCTCTCTCTTTCTCTCTTCTCTTTTCTTCTCTTCCCTCTGACCTCCACTACTCTCTCTCTCTCTCTCTCTCTCTCTCTCTCTCTCTCTCTCTCTCTCTCTCTAACACCCCAACTTTCTCCCTTTTTCCCTCTCTCTCTCTCTCTCTCTGTGTCTCTCTCTCTCTGGCACTGGATACAAAAGAACGACCTCATCACCCTCTTTCTGAAAACCTGCCCGCATGCACACGCGAGCTTCATCTCCGAGCTGTCTGCCCGAGGTAAACATCGTCTAAAAGATTCTATGACACCCGTCCGATTCAAAACTAAACAAACGGCCTGTGAAGAGAACGAGATCGTTTTTATTTTCTTATGGACTGTTTCTCCACTTCTTCTCCCAGCACAGATCTGCTCAGAAGCATTCTGCATCCTAAACTGAGAGGAAGGGCCAAACTGGCAGAAAAATAAAAAAAAAAAAAAAAAAATAAAAAAAAAAAAAACCGTGTGTGGAGTAAAACAAGACTGATGGCAGCCACCAAACACGTTCTAAACCACGTCCCCATTATTACGACTGTTATATTAGTATTGTTATTATCATTATTGTTATCATTATTATTATTATTGTATTGTTATAATCATTATCATTGATGTTGTTATCATTACCGTTAATATTTTCTTCATCATTACCATTATCATTGTTAGTGATGTCATTATCATTGTGATTATCAACATCATTATTAATATCATTATTAAGAGTACTGATATGTAACGCCTATCCTTCGTGTGTGTTTCTACGTGTTTTAACAACCAACGCTCTCGTTTACCCAACTCTTACCCCTCACATGTCTTTGGCGTTCGGCTCTGCCCTTCACTGCATAACCGCAGACACCCAAGAACTGCACAGCACGGGGCGTGTATCAATACAACTCGCCCTTCTCTTTAAACTAGGCCATCATCATCGTTACCTCCCTTCTGTGCCAACTTCCATTCATGAGAGGGTTACGTCCCTTGCTCCCCCTGACGGTTCCGGACTTTTTTTTTTCCCCCCTATTACCATTCTTCTACGCTATAATCCACGTGATTCCCCATTACCATTCTTCTACGCTATAATCCACGTGATTCC
>JADBJO010002245.1:272655-277655 GCA_016801955.1 Conus betulinus
GTGTGTGTGTGTGTGTGTGTGTGGTGTGTCCGTGCACACGCTCGCAGGCTGAATTCAAAAGTGTGCAGGAAACGTTTTTCTTCATGAAAACTTTTACTTCGTGAAAGCAGTGTTTTCCTAAGTGGAAACTAAGTTGCTGTGTGAAAACAGTAAAATGCTCTATGTAAACAGACCACTTTTTGTGAATATAGTAATATGCATCCTGAAAACAGTCACTTTCCTTGTGAAAACAAGTACTTTGCTTCGTCAAGGACTGTACTCTATGCTTACTTTCATAACATATCCCGGGGTCCGAGAGATACAGACACCTGCAGTGTTGGTCAGGAGATTTTGAGTCACACTCTCAGAGAGACGCATCCATTTTGTAGATGAAATCGACAGCGTAGTCCCAGTCTTCCCAACTGAGTCTGTAGCAAACTCAACTGTGGGTAGAAGCCAGTCGGCGCAGAAAATCCCACAAATAAATAGCTCTGATGAGAATCGAACCCACAACTCCCAAGCCGGGAGTCCACAACACTGACCACTTTGCCACGGTGGCTGGGTAGCGGAAAAATTACTATCAGTGTGTTATCCCTGAGGGTCACAATTGTTCTCCCTATTTTCACGAGAGAAAACAGTCATTATCTTTAGGGAAAGCAACGAAAATAGGAAAACAAGATGTGATCCCTAAAGAAAACGTTACGATCGTCTGGATAGAAACCATTTCCCTTCCTTTTGCTGTACACTAATGATACCAGTGCGCATGCCCTTGTCAAGGTAAACACTGATTACAGCTATTTTCCATGCTAAGGACATTTTTCTTCACGATGATAGCTGTTCCCTGCAGGAAAACACAAAGATAACGGTTAATATCCCGAAAAAAAAAAAACATTGGGGAAAACGGTCATAATCATTAGGGAATCTCTCTCATATTAACAAATGTCCATGTGGCACACGCTTTCAACATCCCCTACCCACCCCATCCCACCCCGCCTCTTACCCCCATCCTACAGTCTTGCCCCTGCTTTGAAGCTTTGAGACACCAGACGTAGCCCAGTCCGGTTGAGGTCGTCCCTCACGTGTCAAGCTCTCTTCACGCTGACCAGTGCGCTCGTCGCACGAGCTCCCAAACTCCCACCCGCATCGGACAGTCCTGCCCCTCCTTTGAAGCCTTGAGACGCCGCCAGACGTGGCCCAGGCCGGTTGAGGTCCAGAGGAAGCTGTGTGGGGGACCGGTGGTGGTGGGCTCGCTGCGGCGGACTGCTGACTTCACGCTTTACTGACCGGGGTCGAGGGTCTAGCAGGGCCAGGGAGAACGCAAAAGCAAAAGAAAGAAAGAGTAAGGGAAACAGGGAAAAGAATTATTATCCTCAGGAAAACAAGCAAAAAATATATAATAAATAAAAAAAAATAAAATAGAAAAAAATAAAACAAAATAAAATAAAAAAAAACCCTGCGATCCAAGGGAAAATAATCGTGATCTTCAGGATAATAATAAATGTATCCTCTCTTTTCGCTATATTTCCTTGCTCATACATTTTTTTTCTTTTTTTTTTTTTAATTTATTTTTTCAGTCAATGAAACAGCAGTCCTCGCCTTTAGACACCAACATCCTCCCATAGAACGGGCTTGGTCTAGGGCCACATGAACATACAGCCCTATCTACCTTTCGTTAAGATGGGTTCAGTAGTAAAGTTTCACAATGAGGTGACTGACTGCAGGTGGGAACTGAGCACATCTTTATTTTAAATGAGAAATTATGATTAATCCGCCTGGCAAATTACAAGATAAACCTTATCATCATCATCTTCATCATTACTATTATTATTATTGCTACCGTTATTATTCTCATCATCATCATTATTTCAACTCGCCTTTTGTCCTTCCCAACGACTTCGTTTTGCGCCCAATTTACGAAGCTAAGTAATTGCTCGTTCTTCGTTTTCATTGTCCTGTACATTGTTGATTTTGCTTGAAGAAGACCAAAGAGGTCGAAACGCGTCGTGTTTTTTTTTTCTTTTAATCAGACTGTCCCTTTTTGTCTGGCGGATCAATTATGATTTCCCTTTTAAGAATTTGACTTCAGTATTTTTTTTTCTGTTGCGTGGTCCTGCTGACAGATAAACAAACGGATCCAGGATCTGCTCTTCGCTCAGGATCCGTCTCAAAGTCGAACGAATTCGTCATTCAGCCGCACGTTTCGTCTTTCCCCCAAGCTTTGTTAAACTTGGTCCAGTAGGTCTTTCTTTTTTCTTCTTCTTCTTTGTTGGTAACAGACATACAAGCAAATTAACGGAGGTGCGTGCTTCAGGGGAGGTAATTTTCTGTGCTGTTCATGATGATAGTTGCCGTTCTTATCATGGCAAGAGTAGTAATCATTTTTTTTTTCCCCATTTCTGATGCGAGCAGACTCCCATGCAACACGCTTCGCCTGGTGGACTCGGTCTTGGACACCTGAAGGATTGGGCATCCGTTATCAGGCTGCAGAGAAAACAAGAGGTTTCTGACAGTGCCTTACATTCTTCCCTCTGTCACTGTCTTTCTCTTGCTCTGTCTCTGTCTCGCTCTCTCATGCAATGATACATTCTCTCCATCCCTCCCTCCATCTCTGTCACACACACACACACACACACACACACACACACACACACACACACACTTTGCAGTGATACAACTCTCTCTCTCTCATGCAGTAATACATTCCCTCCCTCCTCCCTCCCTCCCTTCCTCTCTCTCTCTCTCTCTCTCTCTCTCTCTCTCTCTCTCTCTCACACACACACACACACACACACACACACTAATGCAATGATACAACTCTATCTCTCTCGTGCAATAATGCATCCCTTGCTCCCTCCCTCCCTCCTCTCTCTCTCTCTCCCCCCCCCTCCTCTCTCTCTCTCTCTCTCTCTCTCTCTCTCTCTCTCTCTCTCTCTCTCTCTCTCTCTCTCTCTCTCTCTCTCATGCAGGGATACGTTACCACAGATTCGGATCCGGTTATCTTCCATGAAAGGAACAAATCGAAGAAAGAGGCGCCGATGTCTTCACTGTGTCTGGCTGCGCTTATGTAACGGCTAGATGATGTCTGACGGCCGTCTGCTGTGTGTGCTTCTTGGCCTAGTCGTCTGGGGTTCGATACTCCTCTCAATTGCACACATAATGTCTGCTGTGTTTTGTTTCTTGTTTTCTTTGTTGCTTGCGAGTGGTTACGTTCGTCCTGATTTTGTACAGGTTCTTGTGTCTAAGGGTTTGTCAATCCGGCCAACTTACACACGTCTATTGCTGTTTTGCTCTTCTTATTGTTGTCCTTGTTTTTGCTTAAGTTGTTGTCGCTGTTGTTGTGGCTGTTGCTGTTGCTGTTGTTGTTGTCGTCGTCGTCGCCGTCGTCGTTGTTGTTGTTCAGGTGTGTATGGGATAGTTGCAAGAGGAAGTGCTTACTAACGTTTCTTCCTGAACCTTTTTTTTTTTTTCAAATGCTGCAATCTGTTTAAGAAAACGAGACTCAGTGTGGAACGGAGGCATTTCAACCATTGACCAGTAATATACTAACAAGAAGTCAACAATTCAACCCAAATGTCGGAGAGATGAGGAGAAGATACTCTAAAACCTATTGTGGACTTTAAATTAAAAAAAAAAAAAAATAATATATATATATATATATATAGATATATATATATATATATATATAGATATAATCCTAGCCAGAATTTTTTAGGGAGGGGAGGGGGGCAGGGAAGAGGAGGGGAAACGATTTGTTTTTTCTCCTAGTTCTTATTACGGATCCTAGGGTGTGTGTGTGTGTGTTTTGTGTTTGTTTTGTTTTGTTTTTTTTAGCTTTATTGTCGTGCAACCCAGGTAGGCTGAACTCGCCTCGCGTGTCAGAACGTTGTCGCCGTCGGAATCAGTTGTAGTCGCCCTTGGAAAGCAGTTACCCAAAAAAAGATTACTTGAACAAAGTTGGAACTATTCTGAAGACGGCACATTGGTGCTAATTATAAACTCTATCTCACCAAACTCTGCTGCCGATCCCGTCGCTGATAGCCAGGAGGAATCGAAACGTGGGTCTCAGAAGGCGGCAAGATATCCGCCTGACAACCCCCCTCCCCCCCCCCCCCCCCCCCCCCCCCCCCCCAAAGCCGTCATATTTGCTGCACCAGGCGGCTCAATCAGCCCAATATGAGTTGATGAGATTTCTCCCTCTCCCCAGAAATCGGGTGGACGAAAAAGAAGGAGGAGGAGCAGGGGGTGGGGGTGGGGGGGTGGGCTTGCCGTGATCGAGCATCAATTCTCAAATGGTTCACTGCCGGTAACAGCAGCCCGACCTGGAATCCCAAATGGGAAATGTCGGCTGACGTGGCAGCTGCGACCCCTGTGGAGGCTTTCTTCTTCTGTGGTCACTCTCTCTTACTTGATGCGTGTTGTATTCTCGATCGAAGGCAATTCACAGGAGAAAGAGCAGCAGAAGAACAGATGGGTTGAGCACTTCGAGGAGCTCTTGAACAGACCGTCGCCAGAGAACCCTCCAGACATCCAAGAGGCTGACTCTGACCTGCCCATAGACTGCGGGGCACCAACCAAAGAAGAAATTGGGAAGGCCATCAAACGGTTAAAGAACGGAAAGGCAGCGGGACCTGACAAAATCCCTGCAGAGGCACTGAAGACAGACATAGAGACCACAGTAGAGATGCTTTGGCTTCTCTTCAAGAAGATCTGGGAAGAAGAGCAAGTGCCAGCAGATTGGAAGGAGGGATACCTTATCAAGATTCCCAAGAAAGGCGACCTTAGCAACTACAGAGGAATCACACTGCTGTCAGTGCCAGGAAAGGTTTTCAACAGAGTCATTTTGAACAGGTTAAAGGATCCCGTTGATGCTCAACTCCGCGACCAGCAGGCTGGCTTTCGCAAGGATCGATCCTGTGCAGACCAGATCGCAACGCTTCGCGTCATTGTTGAGAAATCGAACGAGTGTAACTCATCCCTGTATGTCAACTTTATCGACTACGAGAAAGCCTTTGACAGCGTAG
>JADBJO010002245.1:282655-300155 GCA_016801955.1 Conus betulinus
GGGAAAAAGCCCCCTGTACCGAAAACGGCCCAGCTGAGATGCGAACCCACGACCCCAAGATTACGAGTCCGATGCTCTACCAACTGAGCTATTCCGGCCCCTACCAACTGAACTATTCCGGACCCTACCAACTGAGCTATTCCGGCCCCTACCAACTGAGCTATTCCGGCCCCTGTTGGACGGGATGAACATGGGTTTGGTGTAGACTCTGACTCGAGACTTTGACTGTCAAGAGAACCCTTATGATAGAGCACGGTATTGTGAGAAGTCCGAACTAATGGACAGACCATAATTCATGTGGTTGTCTTTTCAAAATTCATGCAATCATGAAGAGATTACTGCAATATCATTTTTGTGGGTCATCCTTGCTTAGCATTTCACTTGGGCATAGGTTCTGTAAGTTTGAGTTTGGCATATGTTTTGATAGCTGTTCTTTTACCATCAAATGCAGCAGTTTTGTGTCTAAAGCAGCTGTCCAGAAAATGAATTTCGTCTTCGACCACACCACATGCAGAGCATTGTCCATGACTCTGTGTGTGCGTGTGCGTGTGTGTGTGTGTGTGTGTGTGTTGTGTGTTAGTTCTTCAATTTAATGTCTGTTCACTTAAAGTGATATTAGACAAAATAATACAGAAATGAGTGGATGACAGAAATGGAAATAATGTATGCAAAATGCTAGTATAGGCCTACGTACGAATGTGTGTGAAGAAAATACTGTTCTAAATGTAACAATTTAAAAGATAAATTATAAAAAAAAAAAAAAAAAAAAAAAAAAAAAACCTGGAAATATTTACACAAACGAGCCAACTGGGCTTAACATCAACGAATTTACAAATGTAAAAAAGGCGTGGAGATTCTGGAAAATGCATGGGGAATCTTTTTGTCGGAAGTTGGAGAGAGATGAGTTAAAATAGGAACAGTTAAAAAGAAAATGCAGAGTATTGAAACTGTCGACTGCTCCACAAGCGCATTGTAAATTTCTGTGGAATTTTGTACGAAGAGCGTTAACTTTGAGCCTATATAAGAGAGATTCCAGTTTCCGAAATTTGTGTACATGTACATGCGTCTTTATACAGTTTACGAATTTGATTGGCGAGTTAGATGGACGGGTAGATTTCTGAGTTCTTGAACAGCAACTCAGTGAAGAATCTTGTACATGTATTTTAAAGAGAACTGAATCTTTATACAGCTTATAAAAAGACTCAAAAGAGACTTTATTTTAAGAGTCCATAGGCTTCGTGAAGACTCAAGGGTATTTTGACATATAGATTTTCAGAGTTTTTTTGGATCCCATGCGGGCAGTTCTGTCTGCCCATTCATTTCCTACAATCCCACAATGTGACGGAATCCAGCAAAAGTCCACTGTTATCCCTCTAGATGTAAGGAAATGGATCAGAATTTTTAGTTCGGTGATAATCTCGGCGCGATTGGTAGCAGCAACAGATTCCATTGCTTGAAGAACAGATTTGGAATCAACACAAAAAAGTATTCTAGAGAAAAATCACGTGGAATGTCAATAATATAATGCAGAGCCATTAGAATTGCTATCAGTTCAGCCGTAAAGACAGAAAACCCCTTTCCAAGATGAAAAGATTTATCTGCTTTCAAAGCAGGAATAACAAAGCCGAACCAGCATTGCCATTTAATAGGGATCCGTCTGTATAAACTTTTAAGTGATTAGGATAACTATCGTCAATATGTGACTTGGCCATAGCACCTAGGACGTTATTATATTGACATTCTTTTGCAAGTCAGTGTATTTATAATCAAACCTTGCCGGGATGAGTTCCCAACTAGGATGGGACTCAGGGGATAACGTGGAGCAATGGTTTTTGTGATCAATTTTGGCAGATTTCAACAGGTTTGAGGAGTACGTAAGGATGGTTTTATTTTGATCGTATTGTTTTTTTGCGCGTTTTGGAAAATCTAAATCAGATCGCATGTTAAGTTCATCCTCATTTGAGTTCTGAACAGTAGAACATCTTAGAATGTATTTAGCACAGGCTAATTTTCGATAAGCATCCAGGGGCAAAACGCCAGCTTCATGATATGTCCCTAAAATGGAAGCGTAAAGGGGAACTCCCAGGGCTATTCTGTATGCCTTGCAATCTGTGCTTTGTAACTTTTTTAAAAGATACTTAGGAGCTGAAAAATATACTTCCTGTGCATATGAAATCCTTGTCCTGACCAGAGAGTTTGATAAATGAATTAAGTGCACGTATATCTGTCCCCAACTCTGGTAGCTCACAACTTTCAGAAGATTAAGAGCTTTCCTTGCTTGAGTTATGATATATTCAATATGTGTGTTCCATGATAATTTTGAAGTAAGATGTACACCTAAAAACTTTATGCAAGATGTATAGGTAAGTACAGTGTCATCCATCTTAAAAGTAGGGAGATTATGAAAACTACCACCAGCGTCAAAAAGCATCATATGAGATTTCTCAGCAGACAGATATAATCCATTCTCAAACATAAATCTAGCGATACTGTCTAAGTCTCTTTGATATAATTTTTTCATGTATGTAATTGACCTTGAAGATGTGTTCTTTTTTTAAAGTAACATTCATCCATATACAAATATCGTCAGCGTACTGAACTAAACTTGAATTTTTAGAAATACTTTTTGTGAGATTGCGTTAGGATATTAAAAAGCAGGGGCAGTTACAGAACCCTGAGGGATGCCCATCTCCACAAATCTCTTGCTAGAATATGTATTTCCTATTTTTGTTTGAATTGTTCTATTAGCCAGAAATTCTTTGAAGTAATCATAAATGTGACCAGAGAGACCTATCATTTTAAGTTTATATAAAAGTCGCTCATGCCAGACTTGATCATACGCCTTTTTGACATCGAAAAAAGTTGCAAGTACATTTTTTCTCCTGGCAAATTGACGTTTTTACCTGAGTTGTAAGCTTTACAAGGTGATCAACAGTCGATCGGCCTTTTCTAAATCCAGCCTGAGCGGTAGGAATATGTCCATTTTTTTTTCACAATGATAAGTAAGTCTATTTAATACAATTTTTTTTCCATTAGTTTTACCAGTGTGAGAGCAAACAGATGAATCTTCCCATCTATCCAACACATTTTTTCATAATGGCGTACAGAAATGTTGTAAAATTGATTGGAAGTTTCTTATCATTTCGTTTGAGACTGCGTCTAAACCAACTGAAGTTTTCTTTGTTGACAATGACGATATAGCATTTCTTAATTCTTCTAATGTTATTTCTCTGTGTGTGTGTGTGTGTGTGTGTGTGTGTGTGTGTGTGTGTGTGTGTGTGTGTGTGTGTGTGCGGATCTGTGAGAGAGAGAGAGAGAGAGGACAGAGACAGAAAGAGGTGGGGAGGAGGTGGGGAAGAGGTGGAGGAGGGGGAGGGGGGGGGGGGGGGCGATTCTGAGAGTTAGCGTGACTGAAAGTGCAACATACTCAAAGGCGTGACTGAAATAACCTGAAGACTAAGCACACTTCGAAGTTTCCCGTGAGGACAGGTCGTCAGTACTGGATGGGCACTGGACCCGAGTCTGGGGGAGTAGTTACCAGCCAAAAAAAAGAAACCAGAAGGCATCGTTTTCATCGGTCTGCAGGCCTGAGGAGAAACAGAACACAGGCAAAAACGAAACTCACAGCACCGTTGCCACGCAAATGACAGCAGTTGTATCAAGGGAGCAAAAGTCCCCCCCCCCTACAGCCCCGCTCCCTCCCCCCCGCCCCCCCCCCCCCCCCCCCCCCCCCCCCCCCCCCCTCGCCCCCCGACACAGCACCGTGTCCAATTGAAACAGCATGCCAGTAACAAAATCGTCGAATCCCAATCACCACATTGTGTCCCATCCCTACAGCTGAAGCTCACCCACATCACAATGGCCCGATGGGTAAACACACACACACACACACACACACACAGACGCTTTGTCTTATCCCACTCGTTCGTATGTTATCACATCGCAAAGGCCAAACCATAACTCACATCACTGTGCCCAATTCCACTGTGAAAGCAGTTGTATCACGTTATAACTGTCAAGAACGGAAAAAAAAAACAAAAAAAAAAAACACCACCTCACTGCTTTGCCCAAACCTACTACATGCAGCGGATAGCACATCACACTAGCACTCCGACACGGAGATGAGCTTAGTTGTTATAAACCCCACCAAGAGGCAATTCTAACACAGCACAGGGGACAACGACGTGGTGGATGCCTTAACTAGTGGCAGCTTAAAGATCTGTCGTCGTAATACTCATGATCTAATCCCCAAACTCTAGCATGTTCAGTGAAATCTAATATCAAACGCTTCGCAGGCCCTTTCCGGATTGCACGTGTAAACCGGGAAAGACTCTCGCAGTGTGTGTGTGTGTGTGTGTGTGTGTGTGTGTGTGTGTGTTGGGGGGAGGGGGGGAGGAGGGGGAGGGTATGTGCGTGCGCGCGTGCCTACGTCTGTGTCAGTGTCTGTGTGTGTGCGTGTGTGCTTGTATGCGTGTGTTTGATTGAGGATGTTGGTGTTTAAGTGTAAAAGAGTGTGTTCGTGCATGCATATGCGCGCGCATACGTGTGTGTTATATGCGTTTGGTGGTGGTTGTGGTGGTGGTAGTGGTCTGTGTTTGGGCGCGCGCGCGCGCGCGTATGTGTGTATGTGTGTGTGTGTGTGTGTGTGTGTGCATATGCGTGTGCGTGCGTGCGTGCATGCCTGCATGCGTGTGTGCGTGTATGCATGTGTGTGTGTGTGTGTGCTCGCGTGCGTGCGTGCGTGCGTTTGTGCGTGTGTGCGCGTGTGTGTGTGTGTATGTGTGCGCGCGCGCGGGTGTGCGTGTGTGTTGCACAGCAATGCATGGACTTAAAACACTTTTTGTCCCTTGTACTGTAAAATTACTTTTAGGTGTCAGCATCGACTTTCTCAATTTAAAAAGGTCAGTTATAAAAACTAAATAAAAAGATCACTAAATTGGAATTTTTTTCTGTCCCAACTTCTGTGCTACCTCAGAGGCAGTGCACCCACGCCGCTCATTCCGACACCCAGTCCACAGCCACAGCTCGGTCAGTCCCGCCGGTCAAGAGGCAACCCACCGGAGGAAACACTGCACTACTGCCCGAGTCACTTCGGTAGTGTTCAGTGGCGCCTGTTCTGATCTAACATACGCAGGACACCACCTACTAAGCCCCGTACTGACTACAATAATTGCTTAGTCGCGGAGCTGGCGTGAGTGAGCTCTCCCTCCAGAGGGCGCCACTACGTTCGTCCAGCGAGCGACAGCCCCCATGGACTCGCCGATACCGTGACCCCGACGGGACCAAACCCAGGCCACAGACATGGATAGGACATCGAAACTGAGGTCACCATGAGAGCAGGGCATGAAGGGCCACAGAATTTGACATTTTTTTTTTTTTTTTGTGCTGATCGTGAGAATGAGGATGATTAAGATGATGCTACGGATTTCCACAGACTACATGACAGGGCTGTACTCTATGCTTCCTTTCATAATATATCCCGGCGTCAACCAGGCCCGAGAGAAACATACACCTGCAGTGTTGGTCAGGAAATTTGAGCAACACTCTCAGAAACGCATCCATTAAGTGGATGAAACTCGACTGTGTGGTCCCAGTCTTCCCAACTGAGCCCGCAGCAAACTCAACTCTCGGGTAGGAGCCGGTCCAGGCAGAAAAATCCCACATGACTCTGATGGGAATCGAACGCGCGACTTCCCAGCCAGGAGTCCGCGACGCTAACCACTTTGCCACGGCGGCTGGTACTAGATTAGAAATTAAATACAGGAGTGAAAACAATAGCAACATGCTGGACATGCTACGGAGGGCAATGGTTGCGCAACCATAAAAACATCGTGCTCCACCGGTATATCAACGGGGATAATGCCAAACCGGTATCGGGATACGCAGCTTAGTCCTGGACGAACCAGCCTCTCTGCACCGGAGCCGAATTGAACCACAACAGAAACACAACAAACGGACGATCACAAGAATACCGAAAGGACAGGAAAGCGTTGGCACGGCAGGGGTTGAGGGAGGGTGTATCTACAAACCCAACGTCCCACGATGGATTGGGAGAACCATGTGGGCCGCTGTAGGCCTTCAAGCGAAGGGTTAACCAAACAGGTAAAAAAAAAAAAAAAAACAGACACTGCATCCTTCCTGGGTATTTGAGAATGAACTTAATTCTAAATCGGTTCCCACCAATCCCCCCCCCCCCCCCCCCCCCCCCCCCCCCACATTTTTTTCCCAATAATCATGAAAATTTTCCTTTTGGAACGAGAAAAAAAAAAAACAGTCATGACCAGACCAGAAAAGATTTAGAAAACCAGTCCGCCCCGACCCCCCCTCCCCGCCCCCCCCCTTCCCCCCCCCCCCCCCACACGCACCCCACCCCCTTCCCCCGCCCCCCAAGTGAATCTGGCGCACGAGTTTGAACTAATTTGGAAACGGGTAGAAAGAGAAAGAGAAAATCATGACAGAGATTTGAAACAGATCTCTGAAGACGTGTTCACAGGGACCAATATCATCACTCTTGTTTCACCAGCCCCTGCTTCAGAGCCGGTCAGTGAGTGCCAGGTATCATTGGCCGCTTTTAAACAAAACACAGCGTGTAAGAAGAGGCGGTGGATCACCTGTGACACAAGCATGTGCGCGGGTGTGTATGTCTGTGAGCAAGCGGGAAAGTATAGATGCTGGAGAGTGGGTGTGTTTGTGTGTTATGTGTGCATGTCCTGGAACAGTGAGGAATAGAAATGTCTGGAATATGTCTTATCTTAATGATTTTTAATGATAAATCACACTCTCTCTCTCTCTCTCTCTCTCTCTCTCTCTCTCTCTCTCTCTCTCATACGTGCACACATTTATGTATATATAATTATGAGTGGCTGAGTGCATGCTTTATTTGCACTACCAAAAAGGAGAAAGATTGAAATCCATTTTGGTGTTACACGCATGTTTTATCGTTTGAAAGTAATCTTAATTTTCAGTGTCACGTTTGTAACTATAAATATGTATGTCTTAACTTTTATGGCAGCGGTCACAAAAGTAATTTCTCTTGTAACGAGAGATAATAAAGTTTTCTGAATCAGTAGAACGAGATTTATTGTGTCTGGTATGTGGTGTAGTGTGTGTGTGTGTGTGTGTGTGTGTGTGTGTGTGTGTGTGTGTGTGTGTGTGTGTGTGTGTGTGTGTGTGTGACTCTGTGTGTGTGTGTGTGTGTGTGTGTGTGTGTGTGTGTGTGTGTCTGTCTGTATGTATGTATGTATGTATGTGTGCGTGTGTGTGTGTGTCTCTGTGTGTGCGTGTGTGTGTCTCTATGTGTGTGTGCGCGCGCGTGTATATGTGTGTGTGTCTATGTGTGTGTGTGTGTGTGTGTGTGTGTGTGTGTGTGTGTGTGTGTGTGTGTGTGTGTGTGTAAGTGCGCGCGTGTGTGTGTGTGTGTGTGTGTGTGTGTGTGTGTGTGTGTGTGTGTGTGTGTGTGTGTGTGTGTTTTGCTGCTGGCAGTGGTGCTTGGTTGCTTTGGTGTTTGATTTCACACTTCTCATACTGACGCCACCTGAGCCGATTTCTGTCAAAAATCCCGACACAAACAATTCATTCGCCAGCTCTCCATCGTTGGCGCGCAGTGTGGATTCTGACGCCACAGATGCATAGACACCCTATCTTCTTTCCGTCCTACGTGTGACTTTTATCGCTTCCTTTGTATTACATTTTGCAGACCTGATGTTGGTGATAGGGCACCTCGCTATGAGCGGACTGGCACTGATGGTTCTCTGTTTGTATCAGACATGTCGTATCACCCCCACCCCACCCCACTCCACCGCACCCCCCCCCCCCCCCCCCCTCCACCGCCCAAAAAGAGTTTGCGCTGTTGTTTGTTGGTTTGTCTATCTCACAGCAACACTATACACAGAAAACGACCGAATCGATTTCTGGCGAGCCTTAATGGAAAGACGGAACGGGATCCACAGACTACATCTCTGGTTTTTTGTTAATGTCAAAAAAAAAAAAAAAAAAAAAAAAAAAAAAAAAAAAAAAAAAAAAAACGTAAAAAAATGCACACATGTCAATATACAAACATTAACTGAGAAAAGAGCCGGCAACTGTATTAATAGAAAAAGGAAGCATACATTTGTTGATAGAAAATGTAAGGATATGACCAACCCAATCAACGTTTGAGGAGTATCTATATATCATATACACTGTCCTTGGAAGCAAACAAATAAACAAACAAAACAAATAGAGAGAAAAGAAGAGAAGGAGGAGACAAACATGGAAAACCAGATCAAAATCTGCTTACAGTGCGTGTCTGTTGGTCATTAGCTATTTCGGAACTTTCAACTTTCAAACAAAAGCATGTGTCACGACCAGTCATGATGAAACCAACCCCGTGACATATTAATGCAAGAACATACTAAATCTGGTCGCAGATCCACACCACCGATCAGGATCAAAGATTCGATCCCGGATCTGTCTGACAGATGACACTGACACGTCGACCCGACTGTAACGAAACTGGGTGGGAAATACGAAACGCAGCCCAAAAGAACAAAGCCATGACATTTTCTATGCGGATCCGTGATGCGAATCTGGATCAGAAGGCGGATCCGCTATCCCCCCCCCCATTCGACGTTGATCGAGGGCTACGCTTTCCTGAATACCGTTTTGAGTGTTATGGTATCGGGGATTCGAGATGCCAGAATGGTCTGAATTGTGCTGGAGTGTATGGCACCGGCCTGTATTGCATTGATTCCTGTAACTCTGGATTGCATTGTACTGCTTTGTGTTTTCTTTGCGTTGGTGTTGCGATGTACTGTGCTGCATTGGGTTGGGTTGGGTTTTCCTCTGTTGCACTCTACTGTGTTGTGTCGTGTTTTTTACTGCATTGTGTTCTATGGTGTTGGGGTATACTGGGTTGGGTTGGGTTGGTTTTCCTCTATTGCTCTCTACTGTGTGGCATCATATTTTTTATTGCATTGTATTCCGTGGTGTTGGGGTGCACTGTGCTGCGTTGGGTTGGGGTTTACTGTATTGCATTACTACTGTGTTTTATAGTATCGTATTTTTATTGCATTGTATTGTAAAGTGTGGATCCTTGCATTGCAGTATATTTGCATTGCATTGCGTTGTGTGGCATTGCGTTTGTTTTGTATTGCATTGTATTGTATTGTATTGCACAGTACCAAATTGCACTGTGCTCCGCTGTCTACTGTATGGCATCTTATCAAAGTGAACTGTTCCCTGTATAGTGTAGTGTAGTGTAGTGAGCAGCGTAGAGCAGCGTAGTATAGTGCAGTGTAGCGTAGAGCAGCGTAGAGCAGCGTAGAGCAGCGTAGCGTAGTGTAGTGTAGTGTAGTGTGTAGTGTAGTGTAGTGTAGTGTGGTGTTGTGTGTGTGTTGTGTTGTGTTGTGTTGTGTTGTGTGTGTTGTGTTGTGTTACCATGCATTGAATTGCATTGAAGTCAAATACGGAGAATGTTGTTACATTATGCCTTTCATACCTTCCGAGCGAGCAATATGGGGGGAAAAGCTAAAAAAAAAAAATAATAATAATAATGCCTGTCAGAACTTGATGCTTGACACCCAAATCAGTCATTTTACTCAGGTTTAATGAGGCACGCTAAAGAAAAAAAAAACCGACACCATTTCAGACATTAACCAAATTCAGTGCACAAATACAAGACGTACAAAATGCCTGCGAAGTTGTCTCCAGTCACAAGAATACATTTCAGCCTCTTCTAGTTTCAATGCATGGACTGAATGTTATTTCCCAGGTTTCCATTTCAGTCTCTTCTAGTTTATTGCATGGACTGAATGTACTTCCTAGGTTTCCATTTCAGTCTCTTCTAGTTTATTGCATGGACTGAGTGTTACTTCCTAGGTGTCCATTTCAGTCTCTTCTAGTTTATTGCATGGACTGAGTGTTACTTCCTAGGTTTCCATTTCAGTCTCTTCTAGTTTATTGCATGGACTGAATGTTACTTCCTAGGTTTCCATTTCAGTCTCTTCTAGTTTACGGTATGGACTGAATGTTACTTCCTAGGTTTCCATTTCAGTCTCTTCTAGTTTATTGCATGACTGAGTGTTACCTCCTAGGTTTCCATTTCAGTCTCTTCTACTTTATTGCATGGACTGAATGTTATTTCCAGGTCCCAGGTCGCCATGTCAGTCACGCAAACAAGGCGCCAACGCGATCGGACCAGTCCATATAAGCTTCTTCACCTTGCTAAACCATGGGACCAGAATGCACAGAACTAAAGAGATGGGAGGGGGGCGGGTCCCACGGGTGGGACTTGGAAGAATGAGAAGGGGATCATCCTGTCCGACTGCCGGAGGACGTTACTATTATGACACGTGGAGGAGAAAAAAAAAAAAAAGGCGACAAGAAAAAGAGCTTCTTTGCGACCCCTTTCTCCTGAAAGCCAACACTCGTCTCTGTGTTGAAGATGAGGGTTGGGGGGGGGGGGGGGGGGGGGAGGGAGGGATTAATAAAGGAAAGAAACGGAATATGAACACAGAGTGTTTCAACTTCGACTTTGTTTTTCTTTCTCTCTCTTTGTCTTTCCTTCCTGTAGATTAAGATGTGTGCCAGGTTACACAATTCGCTGAAATCTCGATTTGCCACTTCTCGATACTTCAACTTACGTGTTCTGAGCAAAATGCTTGAAATGCGCAATAACCCATCACACTGGTCCATGCCTCAAGACTCACTCCCTTTACTGTGGAAGAAAAAAAAAAAGATCGAACATGACTTTTTTCGTGTGTTGGTTCACTTTCAGGCCTGAGAGAAACGACCGCGGACCACGAGAGGCGGAAAAGAAATCGATGTCGCTATAAAGACCCTTGTGACCTCTGTATGTGCTCGGAAGAGGCCCAAGTTCTGTTCAGCTTCTTTAGTTTGGACACTATAGAAGGCGTCGTATAACACCGGAATAGCTCAGCTCATTTATCCGTCAGCTTTAAATCATGCGCGCTGTGGTCTCGAAACTTAGTGGACGTGGTGTAGCGTATATGGACAAGTCCGCACGTACTGACTCTCACTCAATAAAACTGAAACTGAAACTGACCTCAGCTGGTAGAGTGTCGGTCTCGTGATCCTGACGATGCTGGGATTGCGGGTTCCAGTCCCTGGAAAGCTGTCTGGTTTAGGGAATTTTTTTCCCTCGGAGTCAACATTACAAATGATTGCACTCCCTGGAAACTCTTCCGATGAGGCTTTCAACCGAAGTTCCGTGTTCGGACACAAACATAACATCTTGCACACGATCTAAATCCCTAGACAACCCTTCGGAACAATAGGTCCTATAGAACAATGGCATGAGTGACAGGTCTACACATGGCGTACATTCTGCGCGCTGATAATGGTCTGCATGAGGACCTCTGAGCTTGGAGCAGGATAATATCCCAACCGCAAGAAGAAGAACAGTCAGGAAGGAACACGCGATTGTCGAAAAGCTAGAATATTTGCCTCTCATGCCAAGATCAATTCAGAAATTCTAATCAACGCATGACCTGTCCAATGGTTCACGTAGGGCGTTTTTCATCAAAAGCTCTTAAGTGAAGACAAGGTGTAAAACAGGGTGGATTGTTTTCCCCCTCCCTCTTTCTGCTGGCCATCCACTGAGTTATGCAGACAGCAACATCTGGAAAAAAAAAGAATGAAATTCTGTGAATACTTCGGGAACAGCTGGACGACGGTGGATTTGGTAGACGACTTGGCATCATCATCCACATCCATCAGTATAGCGAGAAGAAGAAGACTGCTGGGTCTGCAACCGTCTCGTCACCACTGTCAGATCAGTCGTGCTGCATGGAAAGGAAACTTGAACAAAAAGAAAATCCACCACCAACAAGATCCAGACCTTTGTTAACAGCTGGCTATGGTGGGTCTTTGGCATCCACTAGACCGAACAAAACCAAGCAAGCACAGATGAAAAGGCTCATCGATACATGATTTAACCCAGACGCCCTCTATCAAACGACAAAATATCAACTTCAGCAGACAAACGTCGATCCATTGAAAAAAAAAAAAAGCATGGAGACATTGCCTGGTGAGTGTGAATCAGAAAGAAGAAAGAAAAGAAAAGAAAAAAAAAGAAAGACAGAAGAAGTGGGGATATGGAGGACCCGCGGGAAAAAAAAAGAAGCAGAAGCAGAAGAAAAGAAACAAAATTGTTAAAATTGGAGGTTGGAGGAAAAAAAAAAGAAAAAAAAAAAAAAAAAGATTGGTAACTCCCCTTGCGGTTGAAAGAAAGGTGCCAAACATGTCCTTTTATCCACAGCTGCCAGACAGCCAATGGGCCATGCCAGAACTTTGCCCCCCGCTCCCTCTTCAACGGTCAACCCTCCAACCTGATAATATATGCACCGAATTGTACTTTGTATGGTAAAATATACGTTTGGGGGGGGGGGGGGGGGGGGAGGGGGGGCGGGCGGGTGAATAACCGAATGAATAAACGTTTCTTGGACCACCTCAAAAACGTACAACCAGGGTTACCCTATGTCTCCGCCTGTGTCAGCAGTCATGACCACCAACCAAAAAGCAACAGGAACAGACAGCAAGCTGGCTAACGTTCCGAAAAAAAATGTATCCATTAAGAAAATGTCTGGAATACACCCATCATCGCCTGTTAAGGAACTATGATTCCCTAAGGGCCTCAACACACTTGTCACTGACCTTCTCCTCATCTCTCCTCCACGCTCCACCCCACCACTCCTTCCCCTCTCCCATCTCCATTTTCACCCCACCTCTCCTCCCCCTCTCTCTTTTTTTTTCTCTTGGCATTCCTTCCAACATTTTTTCTACCCTCCAACCTCTCTCTCTCTCTCTCTCTCTCTCTCTCTCTCTCTCTCTCTCTCTCTCTCTCTCTCTCTCTCACTCTCTCCACTTTCCTACCTTCGTTCGTCCCGATTCCACAGGTCAATACTTTATGCAGATGTTGTAATGGCTGAACCCGAGCCCCCTCGCGTGGGTATGTGTGCGCAGAACTTCACATACGCGCTGTTAAAACGTTTTGTCGGGAAACCAGTGTGATTGGTGTGATTGGTGGGCGGGAGGGGGGGGGGGGGGGGGGGGCGGAGGGGGAGACATGGGAAGGGAAGGTCTTACCAGCTCTTGGATTACTGTTGGAAAGGCGATGGGCTCCGCCCAACATTTCCCCGCCGCCCACCGACATCCGTGGCTGTTGTGAGACTTCTTCCCTTAAGATTCAACTCGATTACTAGTTTCGAAATGACATATTGACTGAAATATCAACAACAACAACAACAACAAACAACAACTGCTACTACAACTCCTACCACTAATATTACCACTACTGCTGCTATCTGCTGCTATCTGCTGCTGCTGCTGCTGCTGCCACCACCACCACCACCACCACCACCGCTATTACGACAACGACGACAACGACCACAAGCACTATTACTTCTTTTGTGTGTGTATGGTCCTCCAGCACCCAATTTTTTCCACATTTTTTCTTTTACATTTTTTTTTTTCATCTCTCTCTCTCTCTCTCTCTGTCTCTGTCTCTCTGTCTCTCTCTCTCTCTCTCTCTCTCTCTCTCTCTCTCTCTCTCTCTCTCTCTCTCTCGTTTTAAATTCTCCCATGTTCCCACCTCTTTTCTTTTTCTTTTTTTTTTTTCCCCGTTCCGACTGACTCAGTCTCGCTCATCATGCATGTCTCTATGTTCTGCTACAGCCTACTGCCATACTACTACTACTACTACTACTACTGCTACCACCACCACCACCACCACCACCACTACTACTACTACTACACTGCTGCTACCACCACCACCACCACCACCACCACCACTACTACTACTGCTACCATCACTACGACTGCTATGATAATGATGATGTTAATGATGATAATGATGATAAAAACAATAGTCATATTGACGACGACGACGACGACGACGACGACGACGACGATAATAATGATATGTGGTCTTTCTCACCCGTGCTGTCCGGATCTTTCAAGATTGAAAGGGACGCGTCCAGAAGGAGCAAGATTGATAGTTGGAGCTGGTCAGATCCTGCAATTATCTTGGCAATTAACGCCCCAAAAACAAACAAACAAACAACAAACAACAAGGAGATTCATTACAAGCAACATGGCAACTTCGTCTCATCCGTTTCCTCGCCAGGCTATATCGGGGTTCTCCATCAACCTGATGTCACGTGGGTAATGGTCGTGACAACAACAACAACAAACAACACAATGATGATAATGATAAAAGCAATAACAATAATATTGGTCATAATGATAACACTCATAATAATGATGATGTTAATGATGACAATAATAATGATAACGATGATAATGATGACAGTAGTAGCAGTAGTGGTAGTAGTAGTTGTAACAACAACAAGAACAACAACAAACACAACAGCAATAATAATAATAATAGTAGTAGTAATAATAATAATAATGATGATGATGATGATTATGATAATGATGATGATGACGATGACGATGATGATGACGACGACGATGACGATGATGCTATTCTGTGTTACAGTCCACGCCAAACGTACTTAGGACTTAACACTGCAGCTCTTTTGTCGTGCACTGAATAACGGCAACAACAACAACAACAACAAAACAAAAAAAAAAACAACAACAACAACACAACAACACACAACAACAACAACAACAAAAACCTAGCAGCAAGTCAGCAGCAATGCCGGGTTCCTCCAGTGGGGGATCTTCTGGCGGCCTGACACTGATCGGCTCCCTGAGGACGGCTGAGACAGAGCCAACCTTCAGTGGAAGACGACAGGTCCTCACGCTTCATGTGAAAGCGTGATGACCATCACTTGTGACCCCGCTTCCCAACGTCTTCGATGGAGGGGATGGGGCTGGTCAGGGGACACAGAGAGAGAGAAGAGAGAGAGAGAGAGAGAGAGAGAGAGAGAGAGAGGAGGGGGTACAGCATGTCCTTCCCCATCATTTAAATGTAAAAGAGTCTGCACCCAATTCAACAACCCCAGCATCATGTTTATTTATGGGCAGTGTGAGAGGAGGAGGAGGAGGAGGAGAGGAGGAGGAGGAGGAGGAGAGGAGGAGGGAGGGGCGGTGGCGAGATTGGAAGGATACAAAGCGTTCGAGAAGGCGTTGGAGAAACGAAATATGCCATGATCGGTTCACGTTTGATTTTTTTTTTTTTTCAACCTTTATAGCTTTGGAGAGAATTGCTACGCGACACCGCACCAACAACTTATATATCCCTCATACACACACAACCCTCCCATCACTCCCACCTTCTTTTGCGACGAATTCCTCGCCTCCCACCCTACCCCTCTGACCCTCTCAAACATTCGAGCTCCCCCCCCCCCCCCCCGTCCCCCTTCTCATCCGTCTCCCCCCGCTTCCCCTCTCCGCGACCCCCCCGCCCCGCCCCCCCCCCCCTCCTTCCCTCCCTTCCTGTTCCCACCTCTCCCTCCCCCTCCCATTTCCACTCTCAGCTTCTGACACACACACACCCACCCTTCCCTACCTCCCCCCCCCCCCCCCCCCCCCCCCCTCTCCACACTCCACACTCACAGACATTCTCCCACAATTGCTTCGCTCTTCAATGATAGCATTCATCAGTTCCGTCCCTTTGTCACTCTCGGAATCTTGTTCCAGGAATTGCGACAGCTTCGTCTCTAACTTGGGGGGGGGGGGGGGGGGGGGGGGGGGGGGGGGGGGGGGGGGGAATAGCCACCGATATACGTTATGCGCGCGGTATCGCTAACGAGAGTTGTAAGAATCCCTCTCAATCCGTGCACCAGTCAAAGTGTTTTACTGTTTATGGTACACAGTTTAAAAAAAAAAAATAGTGATGGTTACACAGAACTAGCAAAGGCTTGTTGCCTGGTTTTTACTCTTGTAAATACCTTTCATCTTCTTTGTGTTGAAAGTGAGGTGGATTTCAGCTAGACAGAAACTAAATCAAAGAACGGATGGTTTGAAATTGACAGTATTTCACATTACTTACGATCAATTCTTCCATTTTCCCTTCCCTCCCACTTGCTGGCTGCTTTTGAGCCGTGGAATTTTGCTTTGTGCCCTGTGGTAGCGAGAATTCCACAAAATTGCAAGTGGTAAACCTCCATTGGATACGGTGTGTAAGAATCGACACAACCAGCCGGGTTTCATGTGATGACTCCTGGTCAGAGAACGAAAGGCAACACCAGACGGACGATACCATTAGCTCTGTTTTCTGACCAGTCCTCAATGATCTGCGAGCGCTTGCGAGTGAAAGAGTTTAATCTGTAAACTCTAATGACCTCTTGTTCGTGTCCTTTTTCGTTCTCCTTTCCCCTTCTCGCAACTTCCTTTTTTTTTTTTTTTTTTTTTTCTCCATCGATCTTTTGCCAAGTCATTGTCTTCGTGGTGGCTGATGAATTGTGTAACTTACGCTCGTTTTCTCTCGCTCATTGTTTGTTCAGAATATTGTTGATTGATCAAAAAAACCTGTCTTTGTTCTAGGTGCATGTGATGTCGGTTCTTTTACCTTACTTGTTTATATTATATATATATATATATATATATATATATATATATATATATATATATATATATATGTGTGTGTGTGTGTGTGTGTGTGTGTGTGTGTGTGTGTGTGTGTGTGTGTGTGTGTTCCAGACTGGAAATATGCGAGATGCATGGAAAGGAATAAAGGTTTTTATCAGGTTCAGGAAAATGTTCAAATCAAAATATTAGTAAAAAAAAAAAAAAAAAAAAAACAGCAAAAGAACAGAAGCAATTTTAGAAAAGCTGAACGATTTTTACTGTAGACTTGATGATAAAGATTTTAGTAAAGAATTAAAGGAAGTGAAGGAAGAAACTCCAAAGCAATGTTAAAAAAGATGTTGATGGAAGTGATTCTGTTGTGATTGAGGAAAATGTTCATGTTCAGTCTTTTTTCAAACGTTTAAATGTGAGAAAGGCAATGGGCCCTGATAATATTTGTGGAAAATTGTTGAAGGTGTGTGCTTAGCTCTCCTATGTTTACAGTCGTTTTGTTTACCTGGTCACCAAGAGAATGTATAATTCCTGTTTTAGGAAAAATGCCACTGTATGTCCTGTTCCCAAAAAACCCAACCGCAACCCAAGCTGTTTAAATGATTACCGACCAGTTGCCCCCCACATCTGTTGCAATGAAATGCCTTGAAAGAATTGTCCTCTGTTCTGTTTTAAAAGATACTACACAGTACCAAGACCCCGTTTCAGTTCGCATACCAACAGAACAGATCAACAGATGATGCCACACTCACACTTCTCCATCATGCGTTTTCACACCTCGAAAAACCTGCCTCCTTTGTACGCATTCTCTTTATTGATTTCTCATCAGCATTCAACATCATACAACCACATCTGATGGCAAAAAAAAACTCATTAACATAAATGTGTGTAACAAGCTCATTCTTTGGATAATTGATTTTCTAACACAAGAGGACACAGTCTGTTCGATATCAAAGTGTTGTTTCGTCTTCCAGAGTCATTTCAACTGGCGCACCTCAGGGTACTGTTT
>JADBJO010002245.1:312655-330928 GCA_016801955.1 Conus betulinus
GTTGAAACCATTAGCAGCTTTCCATGCGCGTGTAAACAGCAGGATTTCCAGTCCTCATAATAATCAGCAATGTCATGTCCCATTTCTCACAATATTTGAACCTGGGATGATTCGCAACAAACGCATCATAACACAGTTTTGAACCGTTATTTAGATAACAAAAAGCTGTTAGAAAAAGCACAGTGCTGGGTTTTAGAAACTTATCATTTTTTTTTCTAACCACACCGGAGTTTTTCTTACGTCATCAATGATGGTCGATGTACAGAACAAAAATGACAAAATTAATATGTGTTTTGTACTTTTCTTTGAAAGGTGTATGTAACAAGTATTGTCTTTATCATACAAAAAGTGGGCGAGACAGATAATATTTTCTGCTACTTTTTTTTCGAAACGATGTGTTTCTACCCCATTTGAAGTCGCCTATTATAGCATAAGGGTTCAACACGAAGTCTAGCAGAGTTTCGGGGAGATCACTCATAACAGAAAGCTTTATCAACAAGATTTTTGACCGCCGGTCTTCTGAGAACAATGCTAACTATCTTTGTGAAGAGATACAGAAGATTTTAAAATAGTTTTTTTGTTTCTTAAAATTAAAAAAAGAACAAAACTCTTCAACGTTTTGGTCATAGACCGTCTTCAGGACTTGTGACATAAAACGAAAGACAACTAAATACGTATGGGCAATGACGTATGAAAACATAAACGTGAAAGGACGAATACATGTTAGAGGTGTGTGTGTGTGTGTGTGTGTGTGTGTGTACAAACACACGCGCACCTGTATTCGTTCGTGACAACATTTTTAGCATGGTTGTACAGTTAACATGGTGACTGCATGTCCACTGAATTCGGTCGGTTTCTCCATTTGTTTGTTGGTGTGTGTGGGGTTGGGTGGGGCTGTTGATTATGTTGTATGTCCGTTTGACTATGTAAATGTGAACAGTTAGGCTTGAAGTGTCTGGATGTGGTTTTGTCCATTTTGCACACGTAGTGACAACCTAACTGCAATATGCCATCTCTCTCTCTCTCTCTCTCTCTCTCTCTCTCTCTCTCTCTCTCCGTGTGAACTCAACGTGAGTTTATAAAACGTGTAAGCAAGAATGTTTCCCCTCCCAAACCTCCTTCCAGGATACGTCCATCCTCCCTTCCCCCACCCCCACCCCCTCCTATGCCTCCACCCCCTCTCCCAACCCCACCCCCACCTGTATCTAGCTTATATGCAGTCTGTCCGTTCTGTCGCATTCACAGCTTTTGGTGATCGCTGGGCTTTTTTTTTCCTGCTTTTGTGATTTTATTTCATTAACCCTGCCTTTTGCATAGATTTGTCCGTGTGTGAGCGATTTCCGACCATCTCCCTCTCCATGCATTATCTGCTGGGCTCGCTATTCATTGCCTTCATTTACTCGGATGATGACGTCATTGTCATTACAATGTTTCCGGCTTTGTATCGTTGATACGTTTCGTATCATTTCGTTTCGTTTTATTGATCAACTTCTCTTTTCTTCGCGTGCTTTTCCGGGTAACTGCTTGAGCGGGTGGGGGTAACTGTCGGATCCTTTAGCTTGATCAAAGACGTTTCTGTTTGTGTGTATGCCTGTGTGTCTTTTGATGTTCGTTTTCCCCTTCCTCGTCTCTCCCAGTCCCCCCCCATCCCCCTCCTCCCCCACCCCCCACCTCCCGCGCACCCAAACTTCACCACTCTCCAGACATGGTCCAGTTCTTGCTCTCATCCCACTTTCAATCTTTACATTCTCTCTCTCTCTCTCTCTCTCTCTCTCTCTCTCTCTGACAACAGAAAAAAATTTGTCATTGTCATTGTTATTCTCTCTCTCTCTCTGACAACAGAAAATTTGTCATTCTCATGTGTTATCTCTCTCTCTCTCTCTCTCTCTCTCTGATAGAATGTTTTAGCAAGATGCCTTCATTCCCCCCTCACACATTACCCTCCCTCTTCCCCCATCTGTCTCCCCTTCCACCTTCCCCCACCTATCCCCCTACACACGCACGCACGCACACACACACACACACACACACCACACACACACACACACACACACTCTCTCTCTCTCTCTCTCTCTCTCTCTCTCTCTCACTCACACACACACACACACACACACACACTTCAATTGGAATGATGCATCTCGATCGGTGACCGGTTTTCCCAAGGCAACCACAAGTCATACCATACACTGGAGGAAGCCTTGGCTGCAATGCGGCAAGCCGGTCATGAAAATCCACCGATATTTTTGACGACGGTGAGTACGAAATCGACAATACTGTTGTTCAAGAAGACATAGAACAGAGTGACGATGCTGATAAAGACAAAGATAATGAACAGTCTGACGTTGAATATCGAAAAGAACAAGATACAACCACGGCTTGCATCTGCGGAAACACTACACGAAAAGAGAAATATCTCAAATGTTCTGACTGCTCAAGACTCATACACTATTCCTGCACAGAACTTCCACCATACCAAATATGTATTTTCGTCCGATCACAAAGAAAATTCACGTGCAAAACATGCAGCACTATATTCCGAGACGAAAAAATTGAAGAAGAAGTTTCTCAAGAAACACGTCAAAGACGACCCAATGACGTTTTCACAGATGACGCAGAAAGTTACAACCAACAACTTCTAGAACAAATTCTAAAATCTCAACATCAGACTATCACCTCAGTTCTTCGAAACTTGGAATCGTCTGTTCAGAATCTTGCTACCTACCTCCGTTGCGGACCTACAACATCCACAAAGAACACAAGACCTTGTTGCTCAAATTGTGAACGCTTTTAGAAGCTTCAGTCTTGAGAAGACACATGAAAAAGAAAAACGATACAGTGAACCGAATGGACGAAGTACTAAGGAGACTTCAACACAGACAGACGAAAAGAATGAGCAATTCTCGACAACACTGAAGTCTTCACTAAAATCGATTTTCGGCAAGAAGACTACTTCACATGACCTCAGACCCCCTCAAGCGTCAATAGAGAATCCAGAGTTCTGACGACTCCTTTGAAAAACGGCAGCCAGGATGTCTCCACTCCTGGCCCCCACACAACCCATGTTCATCAGCAAACACCGCTGACTGTCGAGACATCAAAGCCTCTACACACCCCAAACACTCCAAAACACCCAGGTAACAACCAGCAGAGCCTCAGACACCTCATCTGTCCCCACTACACAGAACACCTCAGCGAAACGTCATAATTGTGATGACGACCCCCCTAAAAAGGACAGCAAAAACATGAGGCAAAGAGCAAAATTCTAAATAAGACGAATAACCCCAACCATTGTGGACAAATGGAAAACTCACAACAACAAACCAAAAACAACGCTAAAACAACAGATGTAAAGAACAGCTTGCCAAATACGCCTGTAAAATGATGAGAGCAGTGACTCTGATGGTGAAACAACTACCTCAGATCACAGCAATGCCATTTCACAGGAAGGGCATCAAGAACAGAGCCAGCTCCCTCAATCATCATCTTTCATGACTCCATCATGAGAGATGTGGACGCCACCAGATTAGGTCGTTCGTATGGGTTGAATGTTACGAAGAGAACAACGCAAAGTATAAATATTCTCAGGAAACCTACAGGAACACAGACCAGAGTCCAGACGCCATACTGCTTCACACGGGCATCAACGACCTGAAAGAGAATAGTGCTGAAAACAGTCAACAAGGATTTCGCTACAAATGTGTTAAAGTTACAAGAGATCTACCCAGACTCAAAAATAGTCATCAGCAAAGTCACGGCAACAAAGTCAGAAGAACTAAATCACAAAGCCGACTTGCTGAATGCTCTGTTGTATACAAAGTTACACGACATCCCAAACATTTCCTTCCTTGGTCATGAAAATTTGCGAGCTGACTTCCATCTACGAGATGAAGTTCATCCAAATAGGAAAGGAGCAAGCATACTTGCGGGCAACGTTGGTCGAATGTTTGACCGTATGTTCTGGGAAAAACCAAAACAAAAAGTTCGACGGAAACAACCACTAAACAGGGAACGGGAAAATCGTAAGAACTGGCGGCCTCAATTCAATGCCAGATATGCCCGACGTTTTTGACAATAGATATGACTACAGAGAAAACTATACCACTGAAAGGCGACAAAACAGACCACCTCCTTTCCACAGTGGAAGCAGTTCCTTTCCGAATAGAACTACTCATCGCAGCAAGTTCCACATCAACCAACCAGACACCTGGAGACCAAGACGTATTTCCCATGCAGTACCAGAACCACGGCACCCTGTCCATCAGAATGACTACGCAACAGAATCACAACTGGGTTTCCATGGGCGATACGACTACATTCCCCAAAGCAGAGACAGAATGACCCACAGGGACTACGATTTTAGACAGCGTGTCAAAGGAAACTGGTTCCATAACGGATGAACAAGTGGAACATTATTATGAGTACTGATTTCACACAAGCATTGGCCTGACAAGCTGATTTAGGTGTTAAAGTCTCCTGTTTTCCACGCTTATTTCATACGTATTTTTCTTTCTAAGTATTGCTGTTATTATTGTTATCATCGTTGATATCATCTTGTTAAAAATGTCAAAAATGGTTCTGAAAATATTATCATGGAACCTTAAGGGGTACAAAAGAGAATCGATGGCCTTGCAACAAATAATTAACAGACGAAACTGTAGTAAGTTATTTTCGTCAATATGACATTCTTCTCTTACAAGAAACTCACCTTAGTAAAGATACTGCCAGAAATATGTTCATTCCAACTTTTGCACCTGGACTTCATTATGTACGACCAAAGCGAAAAAAGGCAGTGACGTCCTCTGGTGGAATATCAGTTTACATTAAGGAACATTTGCGACAAAATATTACTGTTCTACCAAGCAGTAACAGTGACATTGTGTGGTTGATGGTGAGAAGTACTGCTAACCACAAAAAGACTTTTATTGGTTGTGTGTACATCCCTCCTGAAACATCCTCCTTCGGAAAAGAGCACACTTTAGATATATGGGATAAATTAGAAGAAAGCATAGAAAAACATAATCAACATGGAGACATTATAATATGTGGTGATTTCAACGCAAGAACTGGAAACATCCCTGATCATAATCAAATGGAATATGAAAATAATAGATATCACATACCGAATGATTATGTGTTTTTGAAACCATTCATGACAGGAACTCTATGGACAAATGTGTTCAAAAAGCTGGAAGAAGACTTGTATCCATGTGTCTTGAAAATCATTTATGTATTCTTAATGGAAGAACATTAGGTGATTTAGATGGACATTTTACCTGTTACAAACAAAATGGTTGCAGCGTTGTTGATTACTTTATTTGTTCTAACAATATGAAAAAAGAGATATTAAGTATGAAAGTTTATCCCCTTATGACATTGTCAGACCATTGTCCCGTCGAACTAAAAATTCTAGTTTCTGATCTTACATCAAAAATGAAAAAACGAATAATGTGTCCTCACAGACTTTACTTGAAGAAAGACTAAGCTCAAAGGACGTAAATGATCGATATTTTTGGGAAACATTGTCAGAAGAAAAATATTTAAAAGCGTTAACAATGCCATGGATAAAGGAACAAATTCTCCAAGTGGAACACAATTTGGATAGATATGTTGAAGATGAAACCGCTATTTCTCATTGTTCACTAAACGAGATTGTAAATGACTTTACACATATGCTGACGTCAGCGGCCAGCATTAGTCTTCAGAAGAGAGCTAAGATTCGCCATTTTAAAAGAAAAAAAGAACAAGAATGGTTTGATAGAGAATGCTATGAACACAGGAAAGATCTCAGATCCATATTGAATGCATTAAATAGACAACCTTACAATAAATGTCTATGTCAAAAGTACTATACCAAACGCAAAATATATAATAAATTAATAAAACAGAAGAAAAGAACATACGCCAGTTTTCTTGTCAATGAGATTAATCAATCTCTTTACACAGATCCAAAGACGGCATGGAAAACATTAAAACATTTACAAAACATTAGTGAAAATACCAACTGCGTTCATCAATTAAATGCTTCAAAATGGATTTTACATCTTGAAAAAAGTCGTCGGAAAAGAAAAGTAAATGTAGACAAAGACCAAAAGGAAAAAGTAGATGTTGAACTAAAAAATAGACAAATGAACTATACCATGTTATCAAACATTAATTTGCCTATATCATCTGGTGAAATTAAAAAAGCTTGCCTACAGCAAAAAAATAACAAATCACCAGGAATGGATGGCATAACTAATGAGATGATTAAAACTAGTCTTCCAATTACCATACACATCATTACAAAAATGTTTAACCTTATTTATAAGAGAGGAATTTATCCAGATTGGTGAAAAAAGGTTTGAATATCCCATTATACAAGAATGGTAATCCAGGGGATCCAAACAATTATCGGGGAATAACACTTACCAATACATTGGGAAAAGTGTTTTGTACGATTATCAATAACAGAGTGACGGATTACCTTGAACAAAATCAACTTTTAGTCAAAGAACAGGCAGATTTCGAAAGAATCACAGAACAATTGATCACATTTTTGTTCTGAAAAAGATTATAAATGAAGTATTGAAAATTAAAAAGTAGATTATATGGATGCTTTGTCGATTTTGAAAGGCATTTGATAATGTATGGCATGAAGCAATGCTGTTAAAATTGAACAGAATAGGTATAAGTGGAAACTGTTTTTGATATAATTAAAGATATATGTATACGAATGCTACCATTCAAACAAGATCACATGGCCTTTTGAGTAAAGAAATTTTTGTCCGCAAGGGAGTACATCAAGGAAATGCTCTCAGTCCTACTTTATTTAATGTCTTCATAAACGACATTGTAGGGTGTTTGGATAATAATGATGATTCACCCAAATTTGATGACTCGAATGCTTGTAAGGTTCCATGTTTATTATATGCAGATGATCTAATTATTCTTTCTCTTACAAAAACTGGTCTCCAACAAAAACTACATAATTTAAATGACTATTGCCAGTGTTGGGGATTAAAGATAAACAGAAAAAAAACAAAGTTGTTATATTTACAAAATCAAGCACCAAAGTACCCATCTCTATTTTTACTGTGGTGAAAACATAATTCAAACGACTGACGAATACAAATATTTGGGAATCATTTTCCACAAGAATGGAAGTCTATTGAAAGCACAGGAACACTTAAGTAAACAAGCAAGCAAAGCATTACACACTCTACACAGGACCTTTAGAAATACAACATTTAATATAAATACATAATCAAACTGTATGATGCGTTAATAACTCCAATATCAATCTATGGGGCAGAAGTATGGTTCCCCTACCAAACCAAACAAACTGACTCCTTTGAAATAAAAAAGCTATTTGATGACTGCCTGACAAGTAAATTTGCACACGAAAAAATACATATCAAATTTTGTAAACAAATGCTTGGAGTTAACAAAAAGTCAATGGTACTTCCTGTATTAGGAGAATTAGGCAGATTTCCAGTGAGTTTAAAAATAATATGTCAAACAATATCATATTGGCTACACATTCTCGATTTGTCAGAAAATTCTCTTGCCCATAAATGTATAAAAGCATGTATTATCAAGTGGACAAAAATGATCCTTGGTTGACATTTGTTAAAAGATATATTGATAAATATAAATATGGGACATGTTTGGACAAATCAATTTACGTTCAATATACGGAGACTAAAAGTTGTAATGTATGAAAAGTTAGAAAATGAATACATTCGATATTGGAAAGACAAGAAAAACAACTCACCAAAACTTAATTTTTACAACACAATCGCAAAAGAATATGAAACAAAATTATTTAATCTCTGTTACAGATCCGAGGCACAGACAAGCGTTAACAAGACTTCGGATCAGTGCACATGACTTAAGAATAGAAACAGGACGATATCTACATATGTCTAGAGATCAAAGACTTTGCAATCATTGTAATGTATTGGAAGACGAAGTTCATTTTTCTTGATCACTGTGAAAAGTTTGATGCAAACAGAAACATTTAATGAAGAGCATACAATGTCTTAATATTAATGCTTCAAATATTGTTCCAAGCCAGTTAATGACTATAGAGAATGCTCAGTCATTATTAGGGAAATTTGTGTATGATTGTTTTGTTCTTCTATGATTACCATGTTGTGTCTCATTCTATTCACACACACATACACACTCACTCGCTCACTCACACACACACACACACACACACACCCACACACATACACACACACACACACACACACACACACACACTATCCCCTGGCTTCCTGGCGATATTCTGCACTCAGTCAGTCCCGTCCGCATAGTGTGCAGTGTTGGGCTGCCCTGGGTTTTCACTGCATTACGCCGATTCACTGAGTTAGTTTCAAAACGAAGTGACTGAGGGCGGAAAATGAAGTCAAATCTAGAAAGAGAAGGGGTTAGTTGCCGCCAAGGACACAGACAAACAGAGTACAGGGCCAAAAAACAAAAACACACACAATGCGTTTCGACCTCTTGGGTCTTCTTCAGGCAAAAAACAAATTACATTTAGGACAGTGAAAACGAAGAACAAGAGACCACTTATCTTCTCATATTCGCGAAAAATCAAAATGCATTTTGATAGTGGTTTCTCGTTCTTCGTTTTCACTGTCCTAAATGTATTTATTTTTCTTTTTTTTTTTTCCCTGAAGAAGACCCAAGAGGTCGAAATGCATTGTGCTTTGTCAGACTCGGTCTGTGTCTTTGGCGGTAACTAACCCTTTCTCTTTCTAAATTCCGATTCAATGAGTTTCAGCTTTTTTGTTCATTTGGAACTTCTCACACGCTCAACGTCGATGTATTTTCTGCAAAACTCGGGTAGTAACTGCCTTCATTTATTCGTATTAAATCTTGATCGATGAAGTTACTGTTATGTTAAAAAAAAAAAATTCAGACTTTGTCCCCATTTACACGTTTAGTGTTGTTTTGTTTTATTCATTTCTGTAAATCTGTCATTTCGTTTTCGCTACACGTTTCGTTTTTTTTTTTTTCATGTGATGATGATGATGATGATGATGATGATGATAATTATCATTATCATTATTACTATCATAATTATCATATTATTATTATTATCATTATCGTTATTATTTGTCATGATGCGCCCCGGTCAAGAAGCGTGCGCATGATCAATTTTTGTGAGAGAAACGGGCAACGTAAAACGTTATTGTCAATCATTTAACTATACTTGACAGTTTTCTAGAGTTGAACTGTAGTTAAAAAGGGGTTCTGTCGACGATCAGTTTTTACCTGAGCGTCGCTCAAGGATTTGTAAAAGAAACGAGAGCGTTGGCGGGAAAATTAGGGAGAGCAGAGAGAGAGAGAGAGAGAGCACACAGAGAGAGCACAGAGAGAGAGCACAGAGACAGAGAGAGAAAGAGAGAGAGAGAGCAGAGAGAGAGAGCACAGAGAGAGAGCACAGAGAGAGAGCACATAGAGAGAGAGCACATAGAGAGAGTACAGAGAGAGCACAGAGAGAGAGAGCACAGAGACAGAGAGAGAAAGAGAGAGAGCACAGAGAGGGAGCACAGAGAGAGAGCACAGAGAGAGAGAGCACAGAGACAGAGAGAGCACAGAGAGAGAGAGCACAGAGAGAGAGAGAGAGCACACACAGAGAGAGAGAACAGAGAGAGAGAGAGAGAGATGGCACACAGAGAGCGGCCAGAGAGCAGAGAGCCAACGGTGCTAGCTTTGCAGTTTTGGCTTAGTTAAAAAAAAAAGAAGAAGAAGAAAAAAAGAAAGTTATTATTAATTTTGTGAGACAAAAAAAAACTCTCAATGTAATAAACAGTTTATGCTGTATTGCCGAACTCGTGTTGGCGAGTTTGCGCAGAGAGTACGACGAGAACCTTTTTCCATGGTTTGGTCAGTCCAAGTTACGCCGGTCACACGAGGCTCGTTCGTTAGACTGCGGTGCCAGACAAGACTGGCACAACTACTGCTGTAAACTTGGAGGAACCTCACAATTACGCTGTCGTGGGTGGAAGAGTACTACACTCTGGAAACACGATATATGTTCTTGCCTAAGATGTTTTTGTGCAAACAAACCCTCAAGTTTGTAAAAGGGTAGACATCCTTTTTGGCATGTATGTTTAAACGAGTGAAAAAGACTGTCAAGAAAACCTGACATTTGTCAAAGGGTGACAGCGTTGATTAATCGGCGTACGTAAGGGGGGCAAAAATTTGCAAAATGATTTCTAATTTTTGAAGTGTGTCAAAGACGCCACTGGACATTTGTCATTTGTAAAGCGCTCTATTGTGTAAAGGGACTGCTGGATTTGTTGAATGGCATAAAATAATTTTTGTGGCTGTAAAGTACCCTAACTGTCAAAAAGGGACAAACAGCCACAAAAGGCGTTGAATGATTTTGTAATCTGCATAGTGATATGAGCATCACAAATTGAAAGAAAAAAAAAAAGAAAGGGGGGGGGGGGGGGGGGGGGGGATGTATGTATAATCGTTTTCTATTTTGCATTATTTTGTTTGTGAAAAATACCCAAAGAAGATCAAGAGTAAATAAAACTCTGGTTTATTGGGGGGGGGGGGGGGGGGGGATATAAAAATATTGTTTTGATCTTTTAATTGAGTGAATGAAGTCAGATTGCGCTGCATTCTGATGATCACGTCGTCTCTGTGTATGCATTATTATTATCATCATTATTAGATTTTTATCATTATCATTGTCAATTATCATCATCATTATTATTATTATCATGATAATGATGATGATGATGAGATGATGATGATGATTGTTATTATTATTGTTGTTGTCGTCGTCGCTATTGTTATCATTATCATTATTACTATTATCACTGTGATCGTTGTTACTGTTCTTGCTCTTTCTTCTCGTTGTTGATATTATCATTATCATTATTATAACTTGCATGTTTGGGGTGACTGCCTGGTTGGTATGTATATAGTACTGTCGTTTGCTTACTTGGTTCTTTCTCTCTTTCTTTTTTTCTTTAACGCCATTTCTTGTGTACTTATCTGCGTTTCCATATATGCTTGTCACCACTGTCCCCCCTATTCATCCTCTTCTTCCCTCCACTCCATCCTCCTCCCCCTCCCCCCCTCTCCCCTCCCCCTCTCCCCCTCCCTCTCCCCCACACACACCTGCACACAACTCACCTCTCTGTCTCTGTCTCTGTGTCTCTCTCTCTCTCTGGACTCAAACTTCGTTAAAAAAAAAAAAAAAGACGTTTAACGTAAGTATCCCCCCCCCCCCTCTTCCAGCCCTCTCCCCCCCCCCCCCCCCCCCACCCCACCCTTCGCCGCACCCTTCCATTCTCACCTTAACACCTTAAGCAACCCCACATCTTTACGCAGTTTGTCCGTTAAGGTCAAAGCTTTTGGTTATCGCTAGGTTTTTTTTTTTTTTTTTTTTTGTTTTTTTTTTTCCTGCTGTAGACTTACTTACCGTGTCTTCATAGACCTGTCTGCAAGCGAAAGGTGTTCCCACCCACCCTCTCACTCTCAGCGCATGATCTGCTGGGCTCGCTGTTGATTGCCCTCATTTGCTCGGGTGATGACGTCATTGTCGTCAAACGTTTCCGGCTTGGTCTCGTTTACATGTTTTGTGTCATTTCCGTTTTGTTTGTTCCATCTACTTTCTGTCTGTGAATGTTTTTTTCGGGTGACTGAGCCGTTGGTTTGATTGATGAGTTTGGGTTTTTCCCTTTGTTTCAAAGAAGCTTTTCCGGTTGTGTGGTTGGTCTGTGTGTCTCGAGCGTGTTTGTTTCTCCTCCCTTCTCTCTCTCTCTCTCTGTCTCTCTGTCTCTCTCTCTCTCTCTCTCTCTCTCTCTCTCTCTCCTCTCTCTCTCTCTCTCCCGGTCACTCTGCTCACTGCCCTTGACCATCAGCACTCGCCAAATGTGTGTGTTCTACTCCCTCCTCCTGTCCCACTTTTAATCATCTCACTCTCTGTCCTTCTTTCTGTCTGTCTGTCTGTCTCAGTCTTGGCTGGCTGCTTTCTGTCTGTCTCTCTGTCTGTCTGTCAGTCTGTCTCTCTGTCTGTCTGTCTGTCTCTGTCTCTCTGTCTCTCTCTCTCTCTCTTTCTCTGTCTCTCTCTCTTTCTTTTTCTTTCTTTCTCTCCTTCACCCCTCCACCCTCTCTCTTTCAGATCTGTATCCGTATCTGTATCCATCTCTCTCTCTCTCTCTCCTCTCTCTCTCTCTCTCTCTCTCTCTCTTCTTCTCTCTTCTTCTTCTTCTTCTTCTCTTCTTCTTCTTCTTCTTCTTCTTCTTCTTCTTCTTCTTCTTCTCTTCTTCTTCTTCTTAATCTCCTTCTTTCCCCCCCTCTCTCGTCTTCTTCTTCTCTCTCTCAGATCTGTATCCGTATCTGTATCCCTCTCTCTCTCTCTGTTTTTCTTTCTCTCCTTCCCCCCTCCCTCTTTCTCTCTCTCAGAGCTGTATCCTCTCTCTCTCTCTCTCTCTCTCTCTCTCTCTCTCTCTCTCTCTCTCTCTCTCTCATTCTGCCCCTCAAACTCCATGTCTGTTGCTAAACCTTTTTTAGCTGGAAACTCCCTCTCCTCCTCCTTCCCTTCCAATCCCCTCCTCATCCCCCTCTTCCTCAGTTCCTCTCCTTCCCCGTCCAAGCCCCCCCACCCCCCATCCTACCCACCCCACCCCACCCCACCCCCCCACCCCTCTTTCAACCCGTTTCCATAATAACCACCACCAACTTGCACCTAGTATGTCCTCCCTTGTGTACAGCGAGAGGTTTTGGGTTATCGTCTGGTCCGCGCGGTATTCCGTTATCACTGGGCTTTCCCTGATGTAGATCTCCCTCCCTACTCGCTGAGTCTTCCCAGATTCCTCTTCCTTTGGACAATAATCCCAGACACTCTCGCTCGCTCCTCTTGTCTCCTGGGCTAGTGCATGAATTGTGACCATTGATCCGTATCTCACAGTAAACTGCCAACCTTGGTTGTTTAATTGAAAAAGAAAAAAGAAGAAAAAATGCAGATGACGTCATTGTCGTAAAATGTTTCCGGCTTTGTTTCATTTACATGCTTTGCATCATTTCGTTTGGGTTTCTTCATCTATTTAAGTATTAATAGATTGATTTTCTTTTCACGTGTTCTCTGGGTGTCTATGTGAAAAAAAAAAAAACTGGGCCTGAGTGGTTGGGTTGATGGACGGATTATTTATTTTCTTCCGTTTCTTGGAGAAGTTCTGTTTGTGTGTTTGTTTGTGTGTTTCCCAGCTGGGATGTTTGTTTCTCCTCCTGTCCCCCCTCCCCTTCTTCCCCCTTGTCCATCCTCCAGTCATGGCCACCCACTAATTACGCCTCTCTCTCTCCTCTCTCCTCTCTCTCTCTCTCTCTCCTCTCTCTCTCTCTCTCTCTCTCTCCGTTTCCTGATAAAACGTTTCAGAAAGATGCTTTTCCCTCTTCTTCCCCATTTATCTCCCCTTCCTCTCCTCCAACCCCCACCCCCACCCCAACCCCCACCCCCATCTCCTGCCACTGCTTCTCCAAAACCCTACCTCCCCATCATCTCCCAACCTCCAGCCGATATTCTGTGCTCAGTCGCTGTCATTCATATAGCCAGTAGCATTAACGGTGGGTTTCCCTGCACTACACCGATTCGCTGAGTCAGATTTTCGTTCGATCGGAATGTCGCACACACGAATCACCTTCGATGAATTGTCTGCTGGATTGAGGTGTCCGTTGTCTTCATTAGCTCGTATCAAATCTTCGTCCATGACGGTCAAGCACAGGAAAAGTGTCGGCTGTTGTTGTTGTTGTTGTTGTTGTTGTTTTTGTCATGCGCATGTCTAGTTTTGTTTCGTTTTTATTTATTTCAGAGCATCTTTTTTTCCTTGCTTTAATCTTCACGTTTAGGTCATTTCACGTCTCATAATTTCTTTATATCATTATCAGTAGTATTATCATTATGCTATTATTATTATCATCATTATCATCATCATAATAATTATTATATTAGTATCATTACTATTATTATCATTGTTATCAGTTATTGTCATTAATTGGATGCTTCCTGGTTGCGTCATAATTTTGTGGTTTGTTTTGCTCTGTTCCTTTTAATCTTTCGTTTTCGTCATGGCCATTTCATGTATCTTTGCTAGTGTTTCCATACATGTTTGTCTCTAGTCCCCCCCCCCCCCCCCCCCCCCACCCCCCATTCCCCCCATTCCCCCCTTCCCTTCCTTCCATGCCCTTCTTCTGCCCCCTTCTCCAACTCCTACATACACTGCACGCACAAAACTCGCACCCTCTCTCTCTCTCTCTCTCTCTCTCTCTCTCTTGTCTGTCCCTCTCTCTCTCTCTCTCTCTCACGCAAAAAAAAAAAAAAACAACTATTGAACAGCAAAACACAAAAGCAAACACACACAAAAAAAACAGCAACAACAACAAAATACCCATCCCGAGGTCAATATTCAAGGACAACGTAGAAATCGTTCATGCAAACAAATTAGTATGGTTAAAGAGAATGAGAGCTGACTGCGTATTCAGTGAGTTCAACTGGTTTTTTTCTGTTTGTTTGTTTGGGTGGTGTGTGTGTGTGTGTGCGTATGATGAGGAGGCGGGGAGGGGGGGGGAGGGGGGAATGGAGGGAGGGTCTATTGTGTAAATGTGTACAGTTAGGATTATTGAGTGTCATTATATTCAGTGTGGTTTGTAAACACTGCCAGCTTAATTACAATAACCCCATCTGAACTCTCTGACTCTTGTTCTCTCTCTCACTCTCTCTCTCTTTCTTCTCTCTCTCTCTCTCTCTTTTTCTCTCTCTCCCTCTCTCTCTCTCTCTGGCTCTCTCTCTCTCAGTCTCTCTCTCTCTCTCTTTCTCTGTCTGTCTGTGTCCGTCTGTCTGTCTGTCTGTCTCGCACCCTCTCTCTCTCTCTCTCTCTCTCTCTCTCTCTCTCCCCTCTCTTTCTCTCTCTCCCCCTCTCTCTCTCACGTCATCATCTCTCTCTCCTCTCTCTCTCTCGCTCTCTCCCTCTCTCTGCATACTGTCAGCCTTTTGTCAGTCTGCTTGACTTCTCTCTCTCTCTCTCTCTCTCTCTCTCTCTCTCCTCTCTCTCTCTCTCTCTCTCTCACCTCAACATTTTGAACACAACGGGTAAGCAAGAAGCCTGTTCCCCACCCTCCCCCCCCCAATCCCCATCCATCCTCCCCCCCTCTCCAGCGATCCCCCCCCCCCCCCCCACCCCCGACCCCCTCTCCTCTCGCCCATGTCTCCACGCAGTCTACACACATCGTGTCGCGTCCACAGCTTTTGATGATCGTTGGGTTTTTCCTACTGTCTTCATGGATATGTCTGCATGTGAACGATTTGAGATCCTCTCACACTCGATGTATATTGTCAGCTGGGTTCGCTACTGTTTGCCTCCATGTACTCGGGTGATGACGTCTTTGTCATCAATTTTTTTGTTTTTCTCCTGGCGCTTTGGGTGATTTATATGTTTCGTGTCATTTCCATTCATTTTCCTTTTCAGCTTTCTTTTTTTTTTTTTTTTTTTTTTTTTTTTTTTGTCTGTGAATTTTTTTTCAGGGTAACTGCTTGAGTGGTTCGTTTGATTGATCGATCGTTTCCTTGGATCCAAGCCGGCTTTCTGTTTGTGTGTTTGACTGGGTGTCGTTAGGTGCTTTTTTTTTTTTTTATTCTCCTCTCTCTTCTCCCCCCCTGACACCGACACCCACCCCCTTCCCCTGACCATTACCACTCTCCAAAAACATGCCCCAGCCCTTCCCTTTGTCCTACTTTCTATCTGTTCATTCTCTCTGTCCGTCTGCCTGTCTGTCTGTCTGTCTCTGTCTGTCTGTCCGTCTGTCTGTCTGTCTCTTTCTGTCTCTCTCTCTCTCTCTTCTCTCTCTCTCTCCTCTCTCTCTCTCTCCCCATTTCAGTAATAGAATATTTGAGCACTCTCTCTATCTATCTATCTATCTCTCTCCTCTGTCTCTGTGTATCTGCCTGTCTCTCTCTGTCTCTTTCTGTGTCTTTTTGTCTCTCTCTGTCTCTTTCTGTGTCTTTTTCTGTCTGTCTGTCTGTCTGTCTGTCTCTCTCTCTCTCTCTCTCTCTCTCTCTCTCTCTCTCTCTCTCTCTCATCTCTCTCTCTCTCATCTCTCCTCGCTCTCCCAGTTTCATGTTTGTGGATAGCGCTCTTCAGCAGGAATTCTCCCCTTTCTCCTGCTGCTCCAACCCATCCTCATGTACATCCCTCCCCTCTCCCTCCCAGCATCCACCGTGCTCCCCCCCCCCCCCCCTTCCCTCCCCGTTCCCCTACCGCCATTGTCCCTCCACCCACCCGGTTATCGTCTGGCCTGTGGTACTGGGTTATCCCTGGGCTTTCCCTGATGTCGATCTCTCTCTACTCGCTGAGTCTTTCCGGATTCTTCTTCCTTTGGACAGTTTCAGACACTCGCTCACACTCTCGTCTGTCTCTGGGCTTGAGAAATATGAATTCCATTCGTTTTCGTTTCTTCCGTTTCTCAACGAATCGCCAAACTTGGTTTTAAAAAATCAAATCAAACTAAAAAAAAAAAAAACTGATGACGTCATCTTTGTAAAATGTTTCTGGCTTTGTTTCATTTACACGCTTTACATCATTTCGTTTGGTTTTCTTCACCTAATTTATCTGTTGGTTGATTGTTTTTTTTTTTAATTCTTCTTCGGGTGTTTGTGGGAAAAACTCAAACAGAGTGGTTTGGGTTGATTGACGGATTATTTAGTTTCTTCGGCTCTTGGAGAAGTTCCTGTTTGTGTGTTTGTTTGTGTTTCTCGGCAGGGATGTTTTTTCTCCTTCTGCTTCTGCCCCCCCCCCCCCCCCCCCACCCCAACCTCCTCTTCTCTCCCCTCTACCACCTCCCAACCACCACCATTCGCCACTCTTGCTCTCCTCTCTCTCTCTCTGCTCTCTCTCTCTCGCCCTCTCTCTCTCTCTCTGTGGACTCCATGTAGATCAAGAACACGTGTAAGCAGAATCCTCCCCACCCCAACCCCACCCCCCCCTGACACTCCCTCCAGGCCCTTCCAATCATCCCCCATCCCCAGACAGTGGCCTGTAACTTCCTGCCGTCTGTCCGTTGTGTCTGGTCATACCTAAGCTTTTGGTCATCACTGGCTTTTTCCTGCTGTAGACATTTACTGTGTCTTCATAGACATGTCTGCATGTGAATGGTTTCCAAACCTCTCACTCTTAGCTCTGTGTGGCGTGTGTGTGTGTGTGTGTGTGTGTGTGTGGTGTGTGTGTGTGTGTGGTGTGTGGAACTCAACGTTCATTCATAAAACATGTCAGTTTGCATCTCCCTCCCCCCCCCCCCCACCCAGCCCATCCACCAACCCCCATTTATTTTATCCTCCACTTCCCCAGGCTTCATCCCCCCATTCTCTCTCTCTCTCTCTCTCTCTCTCTCTCTCTCTCTCTCTTTCTCTCTCTCTCTCTCACTCTCCGCCATATTTTCACGCAGTCTATCCGTTGTGTCTAATTCGCTGCTTTTGGTTATTGCTGGGCTTTTACTACCGAGGACTTATTTCGTGCGTCTTCATGGATTTGTCTGCGTGTGAACGATTTGAGATCCTCTCGCTCTCAATGTATGATCCGCCAGGTTTGCTAGTCATTGCCTCATGTACTCGGATGATGACGTCTTTGGTGTACAATGATTTTCTGGCTTTTGTTGGATTTATATGGTTTGTGTCATTTCCTTTCGGTTTATTGATCAGCTTCTTTTTCATTGGAATGGTTTCAGGCTAACTGCTTGAGTGGATCGTGGATTGATTGATTCGATTGCTTCCTTTGTTCAAAGACGCTTCTGTTTGTGTGTCTTCACATGTTTGTTTCCTCTGTTTCGAAAACGCTTTTGTTTGTGTGTCTTTAGATGTTTATTTCCTTTGATCAAAGACGCTTCTGTTTTGGGGGTCTTTTTATGTTTGTTTTTTTTGATCAAAGATGCTTCTGTTTTGTGTGTCTTTTGATGTTTGTTTCCTTTGATCGAAGACGCTTCTGTTTTTGGGGTCTTTTGATGTTTGTTTCCTTTGATCAAAGACGCTTCGGTTTCAGTGTTTGTCGGTGTGTCTTTTGATGTTTGTTTTCCTTTGATCAAAGACGGTTTTCTGTTTGTGTGTTTGTCTGTGTGTCTTTAGGTGTTTGTTTCCTTCGATCAAAGACAGCTTTCTGATTTGTGTGTTTGTTTGTGTGTCTTTAGGTGTTTGTTTCCTTTGATCAAAGACAGCTTTCTGTTTGTGTGTTTGTCTGTGTGTCTTTAGGTGCTTTTTCTCCTCCCTCTTCTGTCTCC
>JADBJO010002246.1:2500-10000 GCA_016801955.1 Conus betulinus
TATGAACGGATGAAGCTATGCTCTCGAAATCTTAGGAGTTTGTCAACGATCTATGGGCACAATCAGTTATTAGCGTAATCAGTCGCGGTTTCCCCTGGACCCATACATTTTCATGGGTCGCATACGACCCAGGCCATCGGGTGAGGAGAAGGTTGCTGAACCGCCCTTTATCAGGTGTGGGTCTTACAAGAGACCCACGAATACGATCTGAATAGGGATAAGCAATAGGAAAAGCCTCTACAAAATGTGTGGGTCTTGGGCGACCCGCACGATCGGGTCTGTGTAGTCAAAAAACATCATCCAGTAAAGGTTTATGTTAACTTTAAGGTCAGCGTTCCTTGGATGATGGCAGTAGAAGAGAAACCATGTGTACCTGTATTTCACCCATGATTTTACCCGTAGAATCATTGATTTTGTTTAAAATGGCGAGAAAACGTCTTTGAAGTGTGTAAAATTACATACACTGGAAGAGGTTGAAAGGCTTAGGCTAAAAGTTCCAAAGACCACTGAATTGTTAGAGATTCACTTCGTCCTGGCTACAGAATGATGGAAGACTGAGGGCCGTCTCTCTCCCTTCCGCCGCCATAACCTTCCCTGGAGTGAATCAGGTTTTCGTTTACTGCTGGACAGTTTTTGAACCGTTGAAATGCCACCGCATAGTTGGAACACACGGGTAATTGAACACGCCAAACGCTTTAACCACACGACCACGGGCCCCCCATTCTGATGTGCCAGAGAAAACCCTGACCATAAAGTTCCAGTGCTGGGAAGTACCGGATCTCAGAACTCTTGTCTGCAGTTCAAAATGCATGAAGTGTAAGCTCACACTTCCTCTCCCAAATCCTTATCACAGAGACAGTCCAGTGTCCCGGGAGGAAGAGAGGGGGTGGAGTCACCCCTGGTCTTGTTTTAGACCTGACGACGACATGTCATCACTGATCGACAGATTTAACGCGCGCTCTCCAGTGCTCTAACTTTCCCATGATAATACATTTGCGTCAATCACCGTCGGTCTCTATTTTCAAAATCGAATCAAAGCATGGTTCTAGTTTCATCATCTTAGTTTTGGGCAGCTCCTGTCTCATGTCGTTGCCAGCGAACCCTAGACCTCCATCGCGGATATAGAATCTGCATGGCTTCACGCAGATCGCTATCAAAGTCAACAGTTGGACACCACTCACCCTGCCTGCAGGCGAGCGTACATCTCCCTGTAAGCCCGTGAACCAGGTACTACCGCAACACAACCGCTAAAGAAGATCCAAGCAGCCGCCGAGGTGAAATTCTTAGAAGAGTATCAGGCATCCCGAAACTGAGCATCTCACAAATGTTGAAGTCCACAGAACCGTCAGGCAGCACGGGAGTCACCGTGAAGACCTGTGGACCAGTCTGAAAAAAAAAAAAAAAAAAGCTGAAGCGTAATGGACATGGGGCAAAGGTCAACTGGAGTGTCCAAGACCCACCTCTGAAGGAACAGTCAAGGGAAGAGTAGACAGAGCGGATAGGGACTGAGGTGGACAGACACCATGGCTGAGTGGACAGGGAAGAGAACACAGGGCAGACAGAGAAAGAGGGGGACAGACACCATGGCTGAGTGGACAGGGAAGAGGAGACAGAGAAAGAGGGGGGACAGACACCATGGGCTGAGTGGACAGAGAAGAGAAGACAGAGAAAGAGGGGGACAGACACCATGGCTGAGTGGACAGGGAAGAAGAGGAGACAGAGAAAGAGGGGGACAGACACCATGGCTGAGTGGACAGAGAAAGAGGAGACAGAGAAAGAGGGGGACAGACACCATGGCTGAATGGACAGGGAAGAGGAGACAGGACAGACAGAGAAAGAGGGGGACAGACACCAGCATTCCAGAGTGCTGGTCAAACTTATCGACCACAACTGCAGGTTCCTGTATCTATCAAGGACTGGTTGACGCTGGGATAGATCATGAATATAGGCGTAGAGTAGAAATTTGTCATGTAATCTTGACGGAACTCCGTAGCTTCGTCTTCATCATCCTTGTCCTCACTGACTAGGACAAAAGGGATTCCTGGCCTAAATCTCATGGCGGCCTTAGTTTCCATTTCCTCTCCACGTCTCTGTCCTTGGTGAGTTCTTGTCACGGCTATCGGAAAGATCATGGGCAATGTCGTTGAACGGATTTGCTGGCATCCTTCGGAGGGAACGTTCACATACAGTGGTTCCGCGACTAAGCAGTTTACCGTCGACAATAGCAAGCACAGTAGATGGTGTTCTGCGTATGTTGAATCAGAAAAGCCCCACCATGAGCACGACCATGGTGACTCCATAGCAGTGCAGTGTCTCCTCTGATGGGTTGTTTCATGATGACTTGATCTTGAATGCCTCTGGTGGATTGCAGGTGCTGGAGCTGCGGCAGGACATTCCAGTATTGTGGGCATGACACGGAAGATGAAATTGCACCAACAACGAATGAAAAAATTTTCGGAAGTGCTCCTCCCCGATTTTGACAAAGCACGCCGCCTAGCGTCCACTAACCGCTTCCAGAACCTCAGCCAAGCCAGATTACTTTGAATCAATGTCTTGTCCATCCCCCCCCCCCCCCCCCCCCCCCCCCCCCCCCCCCCCCCCCCCCCCCCCAACACACACCCCCCCCAACAACCCCGGTCCTCTGCCAGCCCCCCTAACCCCACCACCAAGGGGGAAAAAAGCGGAAATAAAGCAGAACAATATCAACAAAACAAGCAATAATAATGTTGGCAGCAACAGCAGCGACGGTGCCGACAAAGCATGTCAGCATGACAGGAACTGGGCGAACACAACTGTCAATGACTGGACTGCCGCTCGTGACAGGAATCGATGTAAGCACTGAAGTGCTCCCCAGCCCAAGATGGTGATTAAGCTGGCCTAGACAAGGCAACCAGCCTAGCGTGCACCGCGTCCCGTCCCGTCTTGCTTGGGAAACTGGGCTGCGATGCATAACCGTCAACTGTGATCGTGGGTTTGAGAATGAAAAAAAAAAAAAAAAGAAACGTACCAGTCTGATATTTACAGAGAGAGAGAGAGACAGAGACAGAGACAGAGACAGAGAGAACATTGAGGACAAAGAAGACGAGAGGGGAGAGGGAGAGAGAGCGCGCGTGAACACGCGCACACACACACACAACACACACACACACACACACACACACACACACACACACACACACACACACACACACACACAAGCACACACAGACACACACACACACGCATGCACGTACGCACACACACACACACACACACACATACACACACACACACACACGCACGCACGCACACCACACACACACACACACACACACACACACACACACACACACACAAACAACACACACACACGCACGCACACACACACACACACACACACACACACACACACACACACATGCACGCACGCACGCACGCACACACACACACACACACACACACACACACAACACACACACACACACACACACACACAGAACCATCCCAAAAGACAGGTCATCTAGACAGGCATTCAGAGACTGAATGCGCCATGCTGGTCCACTCCACCCTGTTCTCTAGGCTGTCATTTAGACGGCACGTCGTCTTCCCAGCGCACTTTAACCCGGGGATCCTGTTACCTGGCGGAAAATGTATACCCTTAACTTTGCTTCATCCTTCTTCTGGGGTACACTTTGTGTTACGCCGCCTCCTCTTTTCGTTTTGTCCCCAAGTCAGTTCTGTGCCCCTTCGTAGCAGGTGAATTTTATCGACTCTGGCTTCCAGTCGAAAGGAAGCTTGCAGAAATCGATGTGTTGAATAGTCTCTACTCTCTCTCTCTCTCCGCTCTCTCTCTCTCTCTCTCTCTCCTCTCTCTCTCTCTCTCTCTCTCTCTCTCTCTCTCTCTCTCTCACACACACACACACACACACACACACACCCACCACACACACACACACGTTTACACTCTCTCTCTCTCTCTCTCTCTCTCTCCTCTCTCTCTCTCTCTCTCTCTCTCTCTCTCTCTCTCTCTCTTGTTTGTTTCGCTGTCCTATCTTCTGTGCCGTCTCAGAGGCAGTGCATCCATACCGCGCTCATTCCGACACCCCCACCCCCACCCACCCCATCCCGCCGTTCACAGCCACACCCCCAGCAATCCACGGGAGCAGGCAATGTCAAGTCGTCAAAAGGCAACCCACCGGAGGAGACACTTCACTGCTACTGAGTCACTTCGGTGGTGTTCAGTGGCGCCTGTTCTGATCCAACATACGCAAGACACCACCTACTAAGCTGACGACAAGAATTGCTATGTCGAGAAGCCGGCGTGAGTAGGCTATCCCTCCGGAGGGCGCCAATCGTTCGTCCAACAACGGCCCCATGAATTTGCCGAGATCGATGACCCGTTGGAATCAAACTAAGGCCATAGACGTGAAGCTGACATCAAAACTGAGGTCACCATGAAAGCAGGGCATGAAGGGCCACGGAATTTGAGAGGGTTTTATTCATTTATTTATTTATTTACTGCTGATTGATGAGGATGGGGATGATGAAGATGATGCTGCAAATTTCCAGTCCTGCCTGAGACTGGGCTGTTCTCTTCACCGACCTTCCTATCATCACCTGGCATCAAGCAGGTCCGAGAGATACAGACACCTGCAGTGTTAGTCAGAGCAACACTCTCAGAGACGTATCCATTTAGCAAATGAAACTCGACTGTGTGGTCCCAGTCTTCCCCAGCTTAGCCCGAAACAAACTCAGCTGTGGACAGAAGCCGGTCAGAACATTGCTCCAGTGGGAATCAAACCCTACGACCTCCCAGACGTGAGCACGCCACACGTTAACCACTTTGCCACGACGGCTGATATATATATATATATATATATATATATATATATATATATATATATATATATATATATATATATATATATATATATATACCTAGCTGCTCTGTAAGTTGCTGGAATGGTGCTCGGTACTTATCCTTGTAATTTATTGTTTTATTGTATATATATATATATATATATATATATATATATATATATATAGATAGGTAGATAGATAGATAGATAGATAGATAGAGACAGATATAGATAGATAGATAGATATACTTATTCATTTATCTATTTATTTATTTGTTTGTTCATTCATTTACAGATAGCGATAGAGATGACAAAGTAAATACAGTCTTAGTACTCTAATTTCTGATTCAGCTTCTTTTCGTTTAAAATCCTTTGATATAAACGAGATAGTCGTTGTCTTTAAAAGTCTACTCTAAGAGACGGGCAACTGTTTCGCAAAAAAAAAAAAAAAATTGTCTCTACATTTACCGAATAGTGAAGGACCGCTTTCGCTTGGGGAAGACCCGGGCAGGCAGGCAAGTCGAACATACCTTAAAAAGCATGCAGTACTTGTAGTTTGGTGACGATCTTCCAGCAAAGTCTTCATCAGACCTGACAAGTTGCAAACCAACATCAATCATGAACAAAACAGTTACTTCCCTTTTGGCTGTCAGGAGAGAAATCTCGCACGTCTGAGGAAGACTTTGTGTCTGAAATTCACTTGTCTGCTTTGTACAGTCTGTTAAATTTGCGTTACTTTACATCTTTTTTGTGTGTTTATTTTGTAAGCTATTTGGAGTCGCTTCCAGTAATCCAGAAGTCTGTTTGCAGTGTTTGTAAAATACAACAGTATTGTGATCATGCTTGTAAAATGTTGCGTACTGAGGTTGACTAAAATTGTAAAGTGAGAGCACAAAGTCAAGTATGTGACGGATTCAACATGGTGAAATTACATCACACTATGATGTCACGGCTTGTGGGTTTGTGTTGATGCAGGTTGAACACTCGGATACTGACAAGAATCTAAAGAACCAGAAACTCCACCGATCTGGCATCTAACTTGAAGCATTTCGCAAAAAGTCAGGAACATTTCAATGCTTCCGGGCTCCGTAATCTCGACTTCTTTATAAATTCTTCCAATTCCTTGAAAACCATATCTCGTCTGTTTTCTGCCACGGAGGAGTTACCTCTTCTTACTCGACGAGTCTTGCAACGCCCAAAGCGCATGCGTGTTGTCTGAAAGTGTTAAACTATCCACCGTAAAACGATCTTACAGACCGTTGGGGTGTACAAGATGTCAGACATAAACACGTTACAGCAGACACTGTGAACAATGTTGTTTAGAGATTCCCATCGGATATGTGTGTGTGTGTGTGTGTGTGTGTGTGTGTGTGTGTGTGTGTGTGTATGTGTGTGTGTATGTGTGTGTGTGTGTGTGCGTGCGTGCGTGCGTGTGTGTGTGTGTGCGCGCGCGCGCGCGCGCGCGTATATCTGTGTGTTGCTTTTTTATGTCAGACATAAACACGTTACAGCAGACTCTATGAACAATGTTGTTCAGAGATGTCCCATCGGATGTGTGTGTGTGTGTGTGTGTGTGTGTATGTGTGTGTGTGTGTGTGTGTGTGTGTGTGTGTGTGTGAAAGTCACTGACATTTTTCATTTGATCTGAAGTTTTACGGAAGTTTGTAACGCAACTCGGACATGTTTTTAGAACATCTGTTTTGATAAGTTGTACTTTTTTTTTGTTTGTTTTAACCCTTGAAATATGTTGAGAGTTCATCTCAACGAGCTGACAGTCCTGGTAGGTCTAACTCTGTGGTCGTCTGGGCTATAAGCAACATTCTCTCTCTCTCTCTCTCTCTCTCTCTCTCTCTCTCTCTCTCTCTCTCTCTCTCTCTCTCTCTCTCTCTCTCTCTCTCTCTCTCTCTCTCTCTCTCTCTCTCTCTCTCACCTAAGGTAACGATTTGCCTTTTTCATTTCCTAAGATGTATGCAAAGAAGAACACAGGCGGGTTACCGCAAAGTCCAGATGATGAACAACTAATCTCGAAGATGAGGTGTCCCGATAGTTCTTCACACACAACGTTCTTTCTTTCTGTCTGTCTTTCTTTCTTTCTTTCTTTCTTTCTTTCTTCTTTCTTTCTTTCTTTCTTTCTTTCTTTCTTTCTTTCTTTCTTAATCAAGTTCTTTTAATTTAAGCTTCTGAAAACCAACTCCTTCCCAGATCTCCACAGCCAAACCGTGTAAAATAAACTATTTCGAAAAATACTGGGTTAACGGTTTTTCCTCCTCCTCTTCTTCTTCTTCTTCTTCGTCTTCTTCTTCTCCTTCTTCTTCTTCTTTTTGTCGTTTTATTTTCCCCTGGTGGGCGAAGGGTGGTGATGGTGGTGGAAAGGTCGGGGGGGGGGGGGGGGGGGGGCGTCCATGTATTTCAGAACAGAATTTGTAGTACTTTTCGAGAAAATAGGGAAGAAGAGGAAAAGGAAAAAAATAATAATAATAGCCACGATTACAAGAATAGCAAGAAAAAAAAACAGCGAATTACTCTTCGATATGTTAACAGAAATCGTTTAACATGTAAACTGAAAGAAAACATTCTTGCTTATTTATAAATATGTTCAGGCACGAGCGTCCACACACACAAACGCGCGTGCGCTCACACACACACACACACACACACACAC
>JADBJO010002246.1:15000-17500 GCA_016801955.1 Conus betulinus
AATGAATCCGCAAGGGACTAATTTACAATGAAACAATAAATTCCAAGGATAAATACCGAGCACCGTTCCAGCAACTTACAGAGCAGCTAGGTGTTGCAATCGATGGGAAGGAAGGAAAGAAGGAAGGAAGGAAGGAAGGAAGGAAGAAGAAGGAAGGAAGGAAGAAGAAGACAACGACAACGACAACAATAACAATCACTCAACAACATCTGAGTGATGAAAATTCTGATGCAACGAGGAAGACCGAACCCCACTACCTGCCCCCCCCCCCCTCCCCCCCCCCACCCCCACCCCCCACCCCGCCCCCGTCCCCTCCTCCCCACCTTCCTACCCTTACCTTTCCGTCACCCTCTTAGCATACATCGGTGTCCTCTCTGACCTGTACTCTCCTCCCACACACACCTCCCCCCACCCCCCCCCCCTTTCCCCACCCCTTCCCCCTTTGTTCTCCCCCCCCCCCCCCCCCCCCCCCCCCCAGTCTCCCTTCTCTACTCCCCTTCTACCTTACTCCGCTCTACTCGCTATTCCCCCATCCGTACCTCGTCCCCCCCCTCCCCCGCTACTTCCCCCCCCCCCCCCCCCCCCCCCCCCCACACACACACACTTCCCCCTCTTCCCCACTTCCCAGGTTTGCCCGAACCAGTCGTTTGAAGTCTAATGTGCACCGGGTCCCAAAGCCATCAGTGCACATGCCAGCCCGGGGGGGGGGGGGGGGGGGGGGGGGGGGGGGGGGGGGCGGGCGCGGGAGAGGGGGGGGGCTCATCTGCCGGTAATTACCGCCACTTTTTCACAACGCTAACAGCTGGGTGTTGGAGGAGAAAGAAGTCTAGCACTGGCCGGTGCAGGTGAAAGGAATCACCACCCCTCCGTCATTTTGTGTCCTCTCGGCGGGAATTCGGGAATGGCTGTAAGTCATTGGGGATAAACTTGAAGGCTCACAGGTCACCTGTGGCAGTCGACAACGAGAGAGAGAGAGAGAGAGAGAGAGAGAGAGAGAGAGAGAGAGAGAGAGAGAGAGAAGATGAGAGAACATGTTGTTGTTTTTGTTGTTTATGTTCTTGTTTTTCTTGTCCTTGATGTTGTTGTCGTCGCTGTTGCGATCGTTAATGATTATCATCATCAACATCTTTATATTTCCTTTTGAAAAGAAAAAAAAAGAAAAAGAATAAAAAAAAAAAAAAAAAATGATAATTATTAGCACATGAGAAGAAATGGAAGAATGGGCACAAGGGAAAACTGGCTTTATACTGTCACCAAAAATCGTTTAAAATGTATACACTGTTGAATTTGAAAGACACTGAGCGGAATGCAAACTTCCTCCAAGGACGAACAGATCCCGGATCAGCCTTTCATTCAGATCTGTAAAACGGATCTGGATCAAGTTCTAAGGGGATCATCCTAGGGCCACTGGAAATCTTTCCGCCAAGATTCTTTAACATCAGTACAGTAGGGTTTTTTTTTCTTCTTCGCGTAATTTCGTTGATATACAGACACACTGACAAAGCAACAGACCTAGATGTAAATACAGCGTCCTGGAAATGAGCGAAGTGAAACGGGAATCAGAGAGAAGAGCATTGCAACAAGATGGTCCAGATGTACACCAGATCATCGTTTGAGTCAGGTCTGAGGGATGGCTCGTTTTAGTCAGGCCTGACGGGTAATTCGTTTGGTCAGGTCTGAGGGGTGGTTCGTTTTAGTCAGGTCTGAGGGGTGGTTCGTTTTAGTCAGGTCTGAGGGGTGGTTCGTTTTAGTCAGGTCTGAAAGGGTAGATCGTTTTAGTCAGGTCTGAGGGGTGGATCATTTAGTCAGGTCTGAGGGGTGGATCGTTTTAGTAAGGTCTGAGGGATAGTTCATTGTAGTAAGTTCTGAGGGGTACATCGTTTTAGTCAGGTCTGAAGGGTAGATCGTTTTTGTCAGGTCTGAGGGGTGGATCATTTGTCAGGTCTGAGGGATGGTTCATTGTCGTCAGGTCTGAGGGGTGGTTCGTTTTAGTCGGGTCTGAGGGGTGGTTCGTTGTAGTCAGGTCTGAGGGGTGGTTCGTTTTAGTCAGGTCTGAGGGGTGGCTCTAGGTGGCTCATTTTAGTCAGGTCTGAGGAGTGGCTCATTTTAGTCACGTCTAAGGGGTGGTTCGTTGAAGTCAGGTGTGAGGGGTGGTTCGTTGTAGCCAGGTCTGAGGGGTGGCTCATTTTAGTCAGGTCTGCGGGATGGTTCGTTTTAGTCGGGTCTGAGGGGTGGCTCGTTTTAGTCAGGTCTGAGGGATGGTTTGTTTTAGTCAGGTGTGAGGGTAGTTCGTTCTAGTCAGGTCTGAGAGGTGACACGTTTTAGTCAGGTGTGAGGGGTGGTTCTTTTTAGTCAGGTGTGAGGGGTGGTTTTTTTAGTCAGGTCTGAGAGGGTGGTTCTTTTTAGTCAGGTCTGAGGGGTGGTTCTTTTTAGTGAGGTCTGAGGGGTGGTTCCTTTTCGTCAGGTCTGCGGGGGGTGGTCGGAGATGTGAGAGAGAATG
>JADBJO010002246.1:33872-36372 GCA_016801955.1 Conus betulinus
AAAGTGGTTAGCGTCGCGGACTCCCGGCTGGGAGGTCGTGGGTTCGAATCCCATCAGAGTCATGTGGGTTTTCTGCCCCGACCGGCTCCTACCCAGAGTTGAGTTTGCTGCGGGACTCAGTTGGGAAAGACTGGGACCACACAGTCGAGTTTCATCCACTTAATGGATGCGTTTCTGAGAGTGTTGCTCAAATTTCCTGACCAAACACTGCAGGTGCCTGTATCTCTCGGGCCTGGTTGACGCCGGGATATATTATGAAAGGAAGCGTAGAGTACAGCCCTGTCATGTAGTCTCAGACCGAAATGGAAATCCGTAGCATCATCTTAATCATCCTCATTCTCATCGATTCTCATCGCATCAAAAAAAAAAAAAAAATGTCTCAAATTCTGTGGCCCTTCATGCCCTGCTCTCATGGTGACCTCAGTTTCGATGTCCTCTCCACGTCTGTGGCCTTGGTTTGGTTCCGTCGGGGTCACCGGTATCGGCGAGTCCATGGGGGCTGTCGTTGGACGGACGTGGTGGCGCCCTCCGGAGGGAGAGCTCACTCACGCCGGCTCCGCGACTAAGCAAATTATTGTCGTCAGTAGGGGGCTTAGTAGGTGGTGTCCTGCGTATGTTAGATCAGAAACAGGCGCCTGGGACAGGGTGTCGGAATGAGCGCGGTGTGGGTGCACTGCCTCTGAGGTGGTGGGCAGAGGTTGGGACCAGAAAAAAAAAAAAAAAAAAAAAAAAAAAAAAAAAAAAAGAAGAAGAGAACAACAACAACAAACAATACCAGTAAAACAACAAGCACTAAACAACACTAGCAACAACAACATCGACTACAACAACACTAGCGACAAACAATAACAATATAAACAGCAGCCACACCAAACAACAACAACAACAACAACAACAACAACAACATCAACAGCAATTACTACAACACCAATTTCAACAACGCTAATTACAAACGACGACGACGAAGACAACACCACCACTATGAAAATTCCTTTCCCCCACAATGTATGCGCACTCCATTCTCATAGCTACAGTGTCTCACCGCCAAAGCCCCATCTGCCTGCTGTGAAGGATGCTGCTGGTGGGCAAAAGAAGGCCCCAGTGAGCCCCCCAGTGAGCCCCATCTGGGAAGGCAGAAAGAGGCGAGGGTAGAACAGATGACGCACAGCATCAAGATGGAACGCTGAAAGTGCCAGACAAAAGAAGCATAGGAAGGGCGCAGCAAGGAGGTATGAGAGAGGGAGGGGTTGCAGGGGAGTGGGGAAAGGTGGGGAAAGGGGGGCGGGGGGGGGGGGGGGGGGGGAGTTGAGGCAGAGCAGAAAAAAAGTAACGAGGAGGAAGAGAAAGTTTCAGCGGAAGACGACAAGAAGAAAAAGAAGAAAAAAAAGGTTGTTTAGCTGTAGTAACACCAGGGGCAACAAACAGGGTATTAGCTGTGGCATCACCAGGGGCAACAACAGGGTATTAGCTGTGGCATCACAGGGACAACAACAGGGTATTAGCTGTGGCATCACCAGGGGCAACAACAGGGTATTAGCTGTGGTAGCACCAGGGGCAACAACAGGGTATTAGCTGTGGCATCACCAGGGGCAACAACAGGGTATTAGCTGTGGCAGCACCAGGGGCAACAACACGGTATTAGCTGTGGCAACACCAGGGCCAGAGTATTAGCTGTGGCAGCACCAGGGCCAGAGTATTAGCTGTGGCAGCACCAGGGCCAGAGTATTAGCTGTGGCAGCACCAGGGCCAGAGTATTAGCTGTGGCAGCACCAGGGCCAACAGCAGGGTATTAGCTGTGGCAGCACCAGGGGCAACAACGGGGTATTAGCTGTGGCAGCACCAGGGCCAACAACAGGGTATTAGCTGTGTCAGCACCAGGGCCAGAATATTAGCTGTGGCAGCACCAGGGCAGAGAGTATTAGCTGTGGCAGCACCAGGGCCAACAACAGGGTATTAGTTGTGGCAGCACCAGGGGCGCAACAAACAGGGTATAGCTGTGTGGCAGCACCAGGGCCAACAACAGGGTATTAGCTGTGGTAGCACCAGGGGCAACAACAGGGTATTAGCTGTGGTAGCACCAGGGCCAAACAACAGGGTATTAGCTGTGGCAGCACCAGGGGCAAACAACAGGGTATTAGCTGTGGTAGCACCAGGGCCAACAGCAGGGTATTAGCTGTGGCAGCACCAGGGGCAACAACAGGGTATTAGCTGTGGCAGCACCAGGGGCCAACAACAGGGTATTAGCTGTGTCAGCACCAGGGCCAGAATATTAGCTGTGGCAGCACCAGGGCCAGAGTATTAGCTGTGGCAGCACCAGGGCCAACAAACAGGGTATTAGCTGTGACAGCACCAGGGCCAGGGTATTAGCTGTGGCAGCAGCCAGGGCCAACAACGGGGGTATAGCTGTGGCAGCACCAGGGGCAACAACAGGGTATTAGCTGTGAGAGCGCCAGGGCCACAACAGGGTATTAGCTGTGGCAGCACCAGGGCCAACAACACG
>JADBJO010002246.1:41372-51372 GCA_016801955.1 Conus betulinus
AAAAAAGAACTTTTTGCAAAATCTTCCAAAGCCATAACTTAAAAAATCACAGTAGAAAGCCAACAAGAAGGTAGTAAACTACCTAGACATAACATTAGACCTTAATGACCATGTATACAAAACATATAAAAAACCTAATGATATACCCATCTACGTAGACATCAAAAGTAACCATCCACCTTCTATCCTAAAAACCATACCCAATGGCATAAACAAAAGACTATCTAACCTGTCATGCAACGAGAAAGTATTCAACAGTGCAGCAGTTGAATACCAAGAGGCACTGAAAAAAAGTGGCTACTACAACTACAAACTACAATACAACCCAGATAATAACATGAACAGTAATAAGAGAAAAACAGGAAAAGGAAGATCATATGGTATAATCCCCCATATGATGGAAGAATAAAGACTAATGTAGGAAAAGAATTCTTTAAAATTCTTATAACATCATTTCCAAAAGAACATGTACTATCTAAAATATTCAATAAAAACACCGTCAAGCTATCATATTCATGTATGCCCAACCTCAAAAACATAATTGACTCATCTAACAAAAACTAAAGGCAACACAGCCAAAAAGGGTAACAAAAGGACATCTTGTAACTGCACAAAAAAAAGATCAATGCCCCCTGAATAATAAATGCCTTTACAATAATATTGTATACCAAGCCACAGTAACAACTGATAGTGACAAAGAAACATACATAGGGATTACTGCAAACCATTTCAAAACTAGATATATGCAAACCATAAACAGTCCTTCAAAAATGAAAAAAATATAAAAACCAAACAGAACTAAGCAAACACATTTGGAAACTTAAAGATAAAAAATAGACTAATATATCATGGAAAATTATAAAAAGAGCAGCACCATACAACAATATCTCTAAAAAAATGCAACCTATGTTCTACAGAAAAGTGGCTGATATTATGCAAACCTCATCTAGCAACTCTGAATTCAAAAGTTGAGATCATAAACAATTGCAGGCACAAATGGAAATTCTTGTCAACACACCATTCCTTAACACACCCTCCCTGAACGCACCCCCCAAAAAATCAAAATTGTAAAAAGATACAGGCCGCGTGAAACACATGCAGAACTCACGCTTACACACACACAATATATATATAACACCGGTAGCGTGCCCAAAATGAACACCCTGAAGAGAGCAGAGAGCTTGAATATATATATATATATATATATATATATATTGTTAAAATAGTATGGTAAAAGGAAGTTTTTTAACCCAAGGGGTTGAGCACTTTGAAAGTTTTATTGGGCGTTTTAGTACTATTCTGGATATATATATATATATATATATATATATATATATATATATATATATATATATATATATATATATATATATGCATGTATGTATGTATGTATGGAGACCTATTTCCTTGTTGACGTCTTTTGTACAAGATCTACATGAAGTTAGTGCAAAGCAGGCTTTTACCATGGATTGTTTCGACCGGAAGGCTGTCATCAAAACAGAAGGGGTCTATCCCAAGAAACAGCCTTCAAGAACACGTATTCTTCTTGAAAGCCGCAATTGAGAACTTCAAGCATGTATCAAAGTCAGTTCTACACACTACTTTCGTTGACATCAGGGACGCCTATGGAGCATTGATCACAGAGTGATGTTGGATGCGATGCAGAGCGCCGGCTACCCCCAGCACATCATCGACGTGACGGCGGATATCTACACCAACTCTACATTTCAGGTGCAGACGGGAGACACGTCCACGCCCAGGATTACCAAGTATCGTGGCATCGTGCAAGGATGCCCGTGGTCAGCTGTTGTCTTCATTCAGGCGTTTGGACCCGTGGATTCGGTGGATGGAGCAGCCGTTCACACCAGCTTCAATGCCTTCTCCATGTCAGGCATACATGGATGATGTATGTGCCAGTGCTGGCTGTGAGGAGAGAGAGCTTAAATAAACCTTCCTGCATTACACCGGAATGGAAGTGAAACACAGAAAGTGTGCCACCGTTCATGCACAACGCACAGGAAACAACTTGGCCTCTACAGATGTGACTGAGAACGTCCACGTGACGCTGCAAGGGGAAGATACACCGATGCATGGAAAAGATGAGCCATACCAGTATCTTGGATTTCAAGCAAATCTGACTGGAACTTCTGAGAAGGAACAACTAGCACAGGCCAGCGAGGAATTCGAAAGAACGCTAGAAAAAATCGCTTTCACCTTTACCATTGAGCAAGAAAATTGATGCTGTAAACGTCATGGCTTCTTCTTCAAAATTGAGCTTTTATTACAGCAATTCAAAATTCACAGAAAAAAACTCTGAAGACTCTGGAAGATAAGATAGTTTATTTTTGTTCGCATTCATCTCAAGCTAAACTCTCCTACCAATCGAGCGCACATGTTCCTTCCCCCGAAAACAAGGCGGCCTTGGTCTGTTGAAACCATGTACCATGTACTACGCCAAACGCATCTCATTCCTGATCTCTGTTCTGAGCAGTGATGACCAACATGTCAGAATGGTAGCGCGCAACAGTTTCCATCTTCCACATGGAAAAGAGAAAAGTGCCTCACGCAGATCCAGACGACAGCAATTTTGGAGGATATGCCACAGACTCCGAAGGGAAGTTAAGGAAAGGCAGGCAGTAAGGTCAATTGGTCACGTTCTTCCTTCGTTGAGCTCCATGAGCTGTGTGTGCGACTGGATCTAAGGCTGGAATTCGATGAAAACAGCGACAGTTTCGGAGTAGTACTCCCAGCTTCTGAGGATGGGAGTAGTTCAAATTCGCTACAGTAATTCTAAACAATTGTACAGCGCAATCAAAAGAATGCAAATGCACAAAGATACGCACCATTTTCAGCAGCTGCAACAACAAGGGAGAATCATCCGGGTTGCAATTCCGGATGCGGCAATGACCCACTCCATAGGACACCCTCACCAACACCAAACGTCAATGACCAAATAACCAGGTTCATCAGCAAGGGACGTCTACAGCTGCTGGAGACCAATGCAGTGAACAACATCTACTATCCTGATACTTACCGGAGAGAAGTGTGCTTTGTGCGGGTTTCGTTCTGACACAAACTCCCATGCCTTGAATGGATGTCGTCAACTGAGGGGCCTCTACACACAAAGACACGACAGATGCGTGAGATCATCAGAAAGGAGCTACAGAAATGCATTGCGACGGATTTTGTGGATGTTTTTCAAAAATAGGCCTGTCTCTATAAACGGTGTTGAAGATCTACCAAGGCTGAAACCTGATCTCTGCTTCATCGACCATCGAAACTCGGTGGCATTCGTCATCGAGGTTTCAAACCCATTTGACACATTCATACAAACATGCTATGAGGGCAAATTTCAAAAGTACATGCCTCTTTGCTATGCTCTTAGTGATGCCGGATTTAGCACGAAAGTGGTTGTTCTTGTAATAGGTTCACTAGGCATAGTTCATAAAAGAGTGGTTTCAGGACTTTCAATGTTAGGGACTGCCCATAACAAAATAAAACAACTCGCAAAATACTTGAGCATGTCTGTCATGATTGGGTGTATCAGCTGACTAAAGCACTGACAGACAAAGGATTGGAACAGCCGGAGAGAGAAAAGGACGTGGGGACAGAAAGAAAGAGGAGAGAGAGAGAGAGAGAGGAGAGAGAGAGAGAGGAGAGAGAGAGAGAGATGAGAGGAGAGAGAGAGAGAGAGAGAGAGAGTATGTGAAAGATAACGTTTATCGATGCGCCTGCAATCTGGACTACTGTGCATTGTTGTTGATTTGACAAGTTGATGCATTAAAGTAATTGATATATGACAATGACAAATGTTTTATTGTCATAGCATTACAGCCTTAAGACAAGGGGTGTGAACATGAACAATTGTATGCACATAACAATATTATTTACTGATTTCACACATGCATAAACATACACGCACACACAAAACGCGCGCGCGCCACAAACAGCACCCACCACCCACCCCCCACCACCCACACACACACACACACACACACACACACACACACACACACACACACACACACACACACACACACATTGATACAGGATCATCTTGAATAGTTTTTTTTTTTTTTAAGTTAAACGCTATCGCACATTAATCTAACCTACTCTTTCTTTTCTTCATTGCCTGTGCTATAAATTCAGCGACAGATTAATAACAGTTTCATTACTACTGGAAAGGATTTGTATAACTTTGTTCTGATCGGGAATGTTGGGGAAGGATTTCAGTATGGCACATTTTTTTACGGATATCGTCATAAGTGGTACAGTAAAATAAAACATGAATTTCATTTTCGAATCCATTTCCACATGACGGGCAATTAATATCTGTTTGGTCCTTTCGAAACCACCACTGAATACAGTTTTTAAGGCCACAAAACTCGGAGTCGAAATCTTGAGAAGCTGTCTCTATGCCACTTATTAGTAAACACATGACAAATATTTTTTTCAGACTCAAAGACATTTTTGAAAGAATGAAACCATCTATATTTATCATTATCCTCCAACTCAGAATGCCAGTTCTGTTTAAAGCAGGAAATAAGAGTATCTTTCAACTCTCGAATAAAAGCAGATTCACACCCAACACCTTGACTCAGCCAAACTATGCCATACCCATTTTCCGTCAAAACTTTTTGTACTTTTTGATGCCCAATTAAAGTGACCAGATTCATGCTGCCTTAACAGCATTTCATAAGCCTGTCTACATATTCTTGACATGGGCAGTGACACGAGTTTTTAACCAGTATTTGATACACTTTATTGATGTCCTAAGATAAAGTGGGTATCTTCCGGTTTCCCCAAACACCAGATTGTTTGAAGCATGCAGGGGGACATTTAGGAATCTTTTTATAGCAAAGGTGTGTATAGTTTCGATTTGTCTACAATCATTTTCTAGACCCCAGACTTCAGCTGCATATGTTAAGATAGGTTCAATTTGAGAATCAAAGAGTTTCCAGAACAAATGTGCATCTATTGATCTCAGTTTTTTTTCAGAGACTTTATGATTTCTATAACTCCTTTTTTTCCCTTTTTTCTACAGGGTTCCGACAGAGCAGAACTTACACTTAATTTTGTCGTAAAGAGCATACCCAAGTATTTATAAGAATTCGTTACTTTAACTACTTCTTTCCCATAGTACCACTTTTCATAGAGGCTAAATGTCCCCCCTTTCCTAAAAATCATTACGTTTGTCTTTTCAAGGTTAACAGTTAAAGCCAAACGGTCAGCTTCTCTCTTTTTAAACAGTTCAGTTGATTCTGAAGTCCAATGACAGTATCAGACAACAGAACAACATCATCCGCAAATAACAATAGAAATATTTCAGTAGCACTAGGGATTAACTGAATACCATGTTTTCCGCTTTTTGACAAATCAGTAGCCAGTTCATTTATAAAGAAAGAAAATAATTGGGGACTCGAGGAAGTTCAACTTAACGATGAGAGAGAGGAGGAGAGTGGGGGGAGAGAGAGTAGTTAGGGAGATGAGAAGAGAGCCGAGGAGAGAGAGGAGGAGGAGAGGGAGAGAGAGAGGGAGAAGAGAGGGAGGGGAGAGGAGAGAGGGAGGAGGACGCTAGAGAGAGATTTGAGGGAGAGAGAGAGCTAGAGAGAGACGAGGAAGCAGAGGTGAGAGAGGTAGGAGAGAGAGGAGAGAGAGAAGAGGGGAGAGAGAGAGGAGAGGAGAGAGAGAGGAGAGGAGGGAAGGGGGGGAGAGAAGGGAAGAGGGAGACGGAGAGAGGGAGAGGAGAGAGAGAGAGAGAGATTCACACTTAACGGTGAGGAGAGGGGAGAGAGGGGGATAGGAGAGATGAGAGAGGAAGAGTGAAGGGGAGAGTGAGAGGAGAGAGAGAGTTGCGGGAGAGGAGTGAGAAAGGGCGAGAGCGAGCAGTGAGCGCGACGAGTTACGAGAGAGAGGGGAGGAGAGAGAGGAGAGGGAGAGTAGAGAGAGGGCACATGGATGAGAGGAGGAGAGGAGAGAGGGAGAGAGGAGGACGGGGAGAGGAGAGGGGAGTGAGAGAGAGAGAGCGGGACGAGGAGAGAGGAGGATGAGCGATGAGGAGAGAGGGAGAGAAGGAGGAGTGTGGGAGAGAGAGAGAGAGAGGCGAGAGAGGAGAGAGGGAAGAGGAGAGTGACGGAGAGAGGAGAGTCGAGAGAGGAGAGGGAGAGGAGAGAGAGGAGAGGAGGTGAGAGAGATTGAGAAGAGAGAGGAGAGAGGAGAGAGTGTGAGAGAGAGGAGAGAGTTAGGAGAGAGAGGATGGAGAGAGGAAGAGGGGAGAGGGAAGAGAGGTAGAGTGGAAGAGGAGAGAGAGAGAGAGGTTGAGAAGGAGTGGGATGAGAGAGGAGAGAGGGGGAGAGAGAGGAGTTCGCGAGGGGGGAGAGAGAGAGGTTGATAGAGAGAGAGGAGAGGGAGAGCGGGTGAGGAGGAGAGAGAGTTGGGGAGGCGAGAGAGAGGGAGGAGGGAGGCGAGAGAGAGAGTAGTTCAAGAGGAGAGTTGAGACGATGAGAGAGGGGGAGAGAGAGAGAGAGAAGAGCGGGAGACGAGAGAGGGGACCGGGGAACTGAGAGAGAGTGGAGAGAGTTCACACTGGAAGGAGAGGAGGAGAGAAGAGACGGATGAGGTAGGGAGACGGAGAGAGGAGAGTTCAGAGGGGGTGGGGAAGAGGAGGAGGGGAGTTGATGTGGATGGAGAGAGTGGCGGGCGACGGGAGGGGAAGAGGGAGGAAGGGGAGAGAGAGATAGGAGGGAGAGAGAGAGAGAGAGAGAGAGAGGAAACGAGGAGAGAGATATGCGAAAGAGAGAGTGGGATGAGGAGGAGGAAGGAGAGAGGGAGTTCACCACAGTTGTTAGTGGAGAGAGGGAGGGAGAGGAGAGGACGAGACGAGGAGAGGAGGAGGGATGAGAGAGAGAAGTTGAGAGGAGGAGAGAGGAGGGAGAGAGTGAGGAAGACGAGAGAGTTCGGAGGAGAGAAGTTAGAGAGGAGAGTGAGAGAGAGAGGGGAGAGAGAGATGAGGGAGAGAGAGAAGAGGGGAGGAGAGGGCGAGGACGAGAAAGAGGAGGAGAGGAGAGCAGATGAGGGAGGAGGAGAGAGAGAGAGGAGAGAGGAGATGAGATGATGGGACGAGCGACGAGAGAGGAGAGGAGCGAGAGGGAGATGAGAGGAGAAGAGAGGGGGGGAGAGGGGAGATTGAGGCGAGAGGAGAGAGAGACGGGGGAGAGAGAGAGAGGAGTAGTGGAGGAGAGAGGAGAAGAGAGAGAGCAGAAGAGTTACACTGAGAGAGGAGGGAGGAAGCGGGAGAAGGGGAGGAGAGGGGAGGGGGAGAGGAGAGCGAGAGAGATGAGAGGTTCCAGCGAGAGAGTAGTTTTACCTATAAAGAGAGAGGGGGAGAGAGGGGGAGGGGAGGAGAGTAGGAGAGGAGGGAGAGGGGAGAGGGAGGAGGAGGAGGAGAGCGGAGAGAGAGAGAGTTCAGAGGGTGGGAGAGAGAGGGAGGAGACGAAGGGAGGAGCAGAGAGAGAAGAGGGAGGGAGGGAGAGGGGAGAGAGAGAGGGGTCGAGAGAGAGAGAGAGAGGAGCAAGAGAGGGGGTGAAGACTGAGAGAGAGGAGGGATGGAGCAGGAGAGGAGGAGAGGGGAGAGAGGAGAGAGAGAGTTGGGAGAGAGAGGAGGAGAGGGAGAGGAGAGGAGAGGAGAGAGAGAGGGCCCGAGGGACGATGAGAGAGGATGAGATGAGTGGACGAGAGAGTGGGAGAGAGAGGAAGAGAGGAGGAGTTGAGGGGAGGGAGAGCAGGAGACGGGAGGAGCGAGGGGGAGGAGAGAGGCGAGGGCGACGAGGAGAGTGGGAGAGGGAGAGAGAGAGAAGTTGGGAGAGAGAGAGAGCGAGTTGGAGAGGGAGAGTTTGGCGAGAGAGCGGTGGGGTGAGAGGAGGAGAGGTAGGAGGAGGGAGAGAGGAGGAGGAGTGAGAGGAAGCGAGGACGGAGGGCGAGAGAGATGGAGAGAGAGAGACAGGGAGGGGGAGATGAGAGAGAGGGGGAGGGAGGAGGTGGAGAGAGAGAGGAGATGGAGGAGATAGCACGAGTGAGAGCGGAGAGGAGGTGAGAGAGATGGGAGAGAGGAGAGAGACGGAGAGAGGAGTGAGGGAGAGAGAGAGAGGAGTGAGAGAGAGAAGAGGGAGATAGAGAGGCAGAGAGGGGAGGGGAGATGAGGAGAGGAGACGAGAGAGAGGTAGGTCCAGAGGGGGAGGAGGAGAGATGGGCGAGGAGAGAGAGAGGTGGAGGAGAAGAAGAGGGAGAGGAAGAGGAGAGTAGAGAGTGGGGAGAGAGAGAGAGAGAGTTGAGGAGAGGGAGAGTAGAGAGAGGAGGGAGAGGGGAGAAGGAGGTAGGGCGACGAAGATGGAGAGAGGAGGGGAGGTGGAGAGAGGGAGAGAGGCGGAGAAGGGGGAGAGAGAGAGTATGGAGAGAGACGGAGAGGGAGGAGAGGAGAGAGAGGACGAGGAGGAGGAGGAGAGATGGAGAGATGATAGGAGGGGAGAGTGCGAGAAAGAAGGAGAGGAGAGGAGGGGGCGGAGGAGAGATGAGGAGAGGATGAAGAGTGGAGAGAGAGGAGAGGAGAGAGAGGAGGCGGAGGAGAGAGAGGAAGAGAGAGGAGAGGAGGGAAGAGGAGAAGAGGAGGGGAGAGGAGGGAGAGGGAGTAGAGGGAGAGAGAGCAGAGAGGAGCGAGAGAGGAGAAGGGGAGAGAGGGAGAGAGAGCGGAGTTGGGAGAGAGATGAGAGGGGAGGAGAGGAGAAGGAGAGGGAGAGGGAGCAGAGAACGTAGGAGGAGAGGAGCAGGAAAGAGGAGAGAGAGGAGGAGGAGGAGAGCGAGGAGAGAGGAGAGAGAGGAGAGGTCGGAGGTGAGGGGAAGAGAGAGAGAGGGGAGAGATGTGGAGAGAGGAGAGAAGGAGGAGGGGAGGAGGAGATGGATGAGGGAGAGGTGGAGACCGAGAGGAGGGAGAGAGAGAGAGGAGAAGCGAGAGAGAGAGGACGTTCACACTTAAGCGAGGGAGAGGAGAGGGGCGAGAGGGAGAGGAGGAGGAGAGAGGGAGAGAGAGAGGAGAGAGAGAGAGTTCACACTTAACGAGTGAAGAGAGGGAAAAAGAACCAGAGAGAGAGAGAGAGAGGAGAGAGAGAGAGAGAGAGAACGGAGAGAGAGAGAGAGAGAGAGGTGCAGATGGGGGTGTGAATGGGATAGGATGTATGGGTGGCAGAGATTTGGCCGAGATTTCGAGCAAAGAAGAGAGAGAAAAAAAAGAAAAAAAAAAAAGTATAGCAAGCAAAAAAGAAGACAAAGAACAAGAAGAAGAGAAGAAGAAGAAGAGAAGAAGAAGAACAAGAAGTACAAGAACAGAAGAGAGAACAAGAAGACCAAGCACAAGAACAAAAAGAAGAACCAGAACAAGAAACAAGAATATGACAGACTCTCACCAGAACTAGAGCTAGAAAAACAAGAACAAGGAGACCAAATGAGAACTAACACATTTTGAAGGTTATCGAGAAGAAGTAGAAAGTGAAAAAAAAAAAAAGAAGAAACAGGAAGACCACCGCCACCACTGCTTCCACCACAATACATCACCTCCATCCCCACCACCACCAAACACAACACCATACAAAAAACACATCAACAACAACGATTACGACAACGACTTCAACGACAACAACAACACAACAACACCAACAACAACAGGAGTGGGTGCGAGGAACGGGGGGGGGGGGGGGACACGGAAGGGACACAAAAACAAAACGGTAAACAAAAGAAGAATATAGGGCCTGGTTTTAAGAGTGAGGGAAAAAACAAGCAATAAACAAATTGAAATGTATAAAGGCGATGAATTTGGAGGGGGCGACGTCATATTCCTTCAGTTCATCCCAGATATTTCCTGACAATTCCCATTCACCACCACCACCACACCACCACCACCACTACACCACCACTTTCCCAACCCGGTCAGAACCTCTCCTGCATAGGCATT
>JADBJO010002246.1:56372-58872 GCA_016801955.1 Conus betulinus
AGTCGTTTCTTTCTTCAGTGTCTCCAGCTTTGTGCCACATACGTAAACAAAGTGAGTTGGTGTCGCCACCTGGTTCCATTTGCACATGTGAAAAACAAGAATATGAACACAAACCTATTTCGTTGCCATTCCAAATCCAAAGGCTTTGCGGTAGGCAGGTTTTGTAATCTAAGAATCAGTTATATTGGTTCCAACACCGTTACATTTGGCAACGTAATACTGATGGCCTCAACAACGCAGTGTGCATTGGACTCTGATCTTCAGTTTTGAGTAGAAAAAACACAACGGGGGCTGTCAATAAATATAAACTCCGACGGTTAATCTTTTGGGTTTCTAATTGTAGATGAAAAATATATTTGTAAAATCCTCATAATCAAATCATTACGTTGATGATCAACTAATGTCTAGTTATTTTCTGAATGTAGCTCGTCCTTTACTGCGAGGCAAGCCGACTGCAGTCTCTCACCTTTGCTTCAGCATATGCATAACGACAGCGTTGAATTCAGAGTTAACAGGCGCGAATTTGCAGTCTGGGTGATGGTCGTATGCAATGTGTAATGCTCTACAAATGCATTCTGATGGTATGCACTAGCAACTGTGGCACAAAGGTTGGGTCTAAACGTGCCTCGTTTTCTTTCTTTCTTTTTTTTTTTTTTCTCCCAAAAGTTAAGACAGTGTGCTTCCAGTGTTCCAGTCCAATCATTCTTAGTGTTCCCTGATTTTCCCAGAAATATGCCTATGCCTATCATCGACAAGTCTCGTTGTGTAAAGAGTGTCATTTGTTTCTTAATGATCTTCGATTTGCTGTCGATATGATATCAGGTCTAACGCCAATATGTGTGTAATCAAAACAGTATTTTGAAAAAGATTTAAAACTTTCCCAAGCCACATAGATTTATTATGATATCTTTACAATGGAATCCTACTTTTTTGCCAGCAGAATCTCACATGCGCTGTTTGATGTGGAATTAAGCTTGCAAGACCGAGTTGGAACTTTGCTTTGAAACATGTTTTCATTGATTTGGTCAGTAGATGGGAGCCATATCTTAGCTCAATAAATTAGGGAAGGAGAACCTAGACTCGTAAACAGGTGTAATTGCTTATGCACGAACCTTTTGACCACAGACGATTTTCCTCAGGAAATGCACAGCTTAATTGACCTGTCCTGCCAACTGTTCTTGGATTTTTGTTGATATTCTGTTTCGTAATGTGACATTACTGTGAATAAACATAAATGACTTCATAATCACTATGAAAATATTTACATTTTTTCACCGTTTTCACCACTGTACACGAAAATGCTTACTTTTACGTCTGTCTTAGTGAATATGAGATCTTTATTTGTCTGTGTTGTTTTTTCATGCTCTGATATGAACAGTATTTGTATAACTGGTTCGATATTGCTGAAACCTCTGCTTTAACATTGACAAGATACGCATCCAGATTTTCTGCTCATAGAAGACTCGGGCCTTATACTATGATCTAGTAAGGAACTGCTCGGGCAATCACAGTGTCTGAGATATCCGGCAGCGTCATTTACGAGTTGGTTAAACAAAGACTGGGGAGAGAATGCTACTTTGGATGACGTGTTTCTGTGTCAGATTTCTTTTTTTGTTTTTCAAATAAACAAGAATGAGCTCCCGTACAATGCGGCCTCTACGCGCATGTCATACTGATCTGGATGCACTTCCTGTTCTGTGTCATCCCGTGTCTCATTGAATGCGCTTCTGAAATCTACCAAACAGCAGTAAAGTCTGACAAAATTGGCAGCACAAGCGGAGTGTCTGTCTGAGACTTCTTTATGAACCTTGCTTACTGCTGTTCGATTCGTGGTACATGATATTAACTTATTTTGTTCAACTGCCTAACACCTTTTCCAAGTGAGCTGTTCAAAGTCAGTCCTTTATAATTGAAGGGATTGGTTTCGCCATATAACACGTAAACAGAAACCCCAAACTCCAGGGGTTTTTTTTTCTTTTAAAATTCAAAACCAAAGCTTAACATCCTCCCCGTTCTCTTTCCACAAGAAGAGCAAGTTTAGGTAACGTTGCTTTTAGCATTTCATTTGTGTTTCCATGTCCACCTGTCTGCTTTATTTTCCACTGCGTTCTTCGTTTTTGACACTTCGTTATCTTATTCCAGATATACAGTGTCACTTAACGCTCTGAGCTTCGTTAATATTTCATGTCCTGCTTGTCTTCAGTTCTCTGAGATGTTTCGTCTCTGTCCGATATTCGCTTTAAGGTTGTGGGACCCATTTATATACACTCAGATTAATTTACCGATCATGAATTTCGTGATCGCGTGTTTGTCGTTCTTATAAGCTTTTCCAGACATCATTAAATCTGAGCAAATTAAATCAGTTTTAAAGGAGTTATTTAAGGAAATGTACGGGCGTGTTCCTGTACATTATCTCGCTAGTAACAGTTCATACATTTTGTATTTTACGAGACATTACTGAGCGCGTTCATTAGTGATCTAACCCGTCTTCGAGAGTATC
>JADBJO010002246.1:91372-93872 GCA_016801955.1 Conus betulinus
TGTGTGAACGTGCACTCAGCTTGTGTCAGTTCTTTGCCGTCATTCAGTATCGAATGTTTGTATCTCAGAGCTCACAGGTACTTTTAAGTGTACAAGCCTAAGAAAAATGATTCCTGAGCCACTCTTGAGTAGTTTTAACAGTCCCCAGAAATGCACATTTCTTTCGATGACTAGTACCAGAAAGTTGCTCCGTCCATAACTAGTAAGAGAAAGGGTGGAGGTGAAATTTAATATAACTGTAATAGAGACAATATTCTAAATTCGTACCCTAGAGGGACATACTTACCCACTACCAACTCTCGTCACTGTGGTAAAACAGAAACACGGAGAGAGAGAGAGAGAGAGAGAGAGAGAGAGAGAGAGAGAGAGAGAGAGAGAGAGAGAGAGTTGAAGTTGAAGGGAGTTCGTTGAGAACAGAAGAGGGAAACGGCACAAAGGGACGTGTCGTTTCACGAAAGAAAAGGCGATGCATGTAGCTGGACAAACTGATAATAAAACAGCTTGTTTATCTTCAACATAATTCATTTTCCCAGATTTTAATATCCCATGCTTCAACTTGCAGTTTGTTAATGATTGTGTTGATACTTGTTGATGCCTATTTTGTGTGTTGCTATTGTTTGTTTGATTGTTTGTTTGCTTGTATGTTCTTGTTTCGTCGTTTCACCATAACATAACAACAAAAAGACCTTCGACGAAAGACTCTTTGCTCTTCGAGGCTAGCAGCTCAGCATCAATAGCCTAGTATTTGAAGCACCTTTCCCTCAGTCTCATCATCACAACTCATCTTCTTCGCCTCGTTGTCCATTGTCAATGCCTCGTCGTTCATCAGTCACGACTCACGCTCGCTTTTCCGAATCTAGGAACCACTATGACCTTCCCTGATAGAGTTATGACTAGAAGCGATACAAACGACAGGGAATCGATGCGTTGATGCCTGTACAGAAGGGGAGGAAAGCGGCAGGCCACCAACCCTGGGGTCTAAGGTCTGCAGTATTTCAGTTATTTTGTCGTTTCCTGGGTGACTGATTCTTCAGATTGGTAATCAGTGTGGTGTAACTTCGTCTTAGTGACCTCCAAGTATGAACACGGGTATTTCGATGGTGTTTTTAACTATTCTGGGGGACAGTGTGCGACCATGTACTATAGTAAGTGGAGAGTGTAATAGTCATAATTCTGGCTAATTGCGTGAGAGAAAAAAAAAATTGGCACAGAGAAAGAGAGAGAGAGAGAGAGAGAGAGAGAGAGGGAGAAAGAAGGAGGGGAGGGAGAGAGAGAGAAAGGGGGGGGAGGAGAGAGAGAGAGAGAGAGAGAGAGAGAGAGAGACAGACAGACAGAGACAGAGAGACAGACAGACAGACAGACAGACAGACAGACAGACAGACAGACAGATATATATATATATATAGAGAGAGAGAGAGAGACAGACAGACAGACAGACAGACAGACAGAGACAGAGAGAGAGAGAGAGAGAGAGAAACGGGAAACAGACAGACAGACTGACCAAGAGAGAGAGAGACAGAGACAGACAGACAGACAGACAAACAAACAGACAGAAACAGAGATAATAATGGAATACTGCAGATGCAGGGGGGGGGGGGGGGGTTGTTTGTTTGTTTGTTTGTTTTTGACATGCTACGAACGCGTTTGATTTTAAAGAGCAGCGTGCGACGAACAGATCTGCTGTTTACATAATTCACTGCATTGTTTTTTGACCCACCGATGTGTTCAGCTTATCAAGATGTGTCTTAATCTTATTCCTTTCCTGACTACGGGCTGCGGAACTGGTCTCAATTAGAGACCTGCTGCCTTCTCATTTGCCACGTAAAGGTCGCGCGGCGACTACACCTTCTGCCAAGAAGAAAGCTGAGCAGATTATTTAATGAGTTAATGGATTAACTTACTCACTAACAGAGCTGTGTATACATATACCGATTTGTCTTGGTACCTCTTTACCAAAAATCCAACATGAACACCGGTAATAATAGAAGAGTGTCCATGATGTGCATGCACATATGAGAATCTATCAATCAACCAGGCAGTAATTTAGATGAATTTATAAATGAATGAATGAAAGTGTAAATGAATGAATGAATGAATGAATGAATGAATGAATGAATGAAATGAATGAATGAATGAATGAATGAATGAATGAATGAATGATAGATAAATTAATTAATAAAAAAAAAACAAATAAATAAATAAGTAAAAAAAATAAAGAAAGAAATTAACAGATACATAGAACGCTTAAGTGCACAGACATAACAAAAACTTTACATATTCTGCACAGATGAACGTGTAAGAGAGAAAAGTTCCATTTCTTACAGCCTGATCTGAGTCGTGCACCCGCAACGAGCCAACGGATAGTATGATCACTAAGACTGCCAACCTTTAGCCATTCGCTGTCACCAGACTCCCTGTCGAACTAGGGTCCTTTCCTTCCTGTGCCTATCCAAGGGACGAAACTCTTGCCGTGCACATATTTCCGTCCAGCACTTCACTC
>JADBJO010002246.1:98872-103872 GCA_016801955.1 Conus betulinus
AAGAATAATTACTCTGTAATTATTTTTTTTCTAGGAACAATATCCAAACAAACCATTGTTGTTCATAGTCCCTCTATAAATGGTTTTCTAGGAATGATATATCCACACAAACCATTGCTGTTCATTCAAGGTTCAGCCATCCCACTCACCCATTTCCTCTGACTGTTGGCACATTTGATCTCCCCTTGTGTCCTCAAACGGAAACTATAGCATAGGCTTGAAGATTGTTCCTTTCACTTAGTGCTATTTGTATAACGAGTTTAGGCGTTTAGCAACTTATTTCTTACTTCCTTTCTTTTCGTTTTATCTTCTACCGTTCGCTGACTATAGCTGGATACTGTTGGATTCTGTTTTGGGACCCTAAGTGGTGTTGAGAACACCACACAATTATAGACCGTCATATATCTCCGTTTGATGCCAAGGGATCACAACTAGTCGTGTGTGTGTGTGTGTGTGTGTGTGTGTGTGTGTGTGATGAATACGAATCCGCGGACGAAAGACCTAGAAACAGGCCGTGTGGGTGGTTTTGTTTCGCAGATGGATTTTGAATGGTCCTCATTCATTGCTAGTGATGGATTGTATTAATAAAATCTCTATTTCTCTGATTTTTTTTTGTGCCCGTTATCTTTCTTCCAGCGCCCACACCTATATCACCACACCTATATGAGAAAGAAACGAAAAACAAAAGTCACGTTTGCACCAAGTATATATACATAGCCCTACGTAAGATGAGTTTCTAACATATGTGCGCAACTGTTACTCCATGCGTCTCTCTTTAACTTTGCTATCGAATGTGTATGTCATATGATATTTGTTTACGGCAACCAGACATACATATGATCTGCTTGGTTTTATTGGAATCCTTTGTTTTGTTTAGCAATGCTGTTCTACGTTCTTTTCTAAAAGGAATCTGCTCATTCAGTAAGGAATCATTTTTTTCTAGAAATTATTGATTCGATTACTAAGCATTTGACAGAGTGAACTACTCAAGGAACACTTCGGCGTGATTCTCCCGATGCTATCTGATCGCCCTTTGGTATATTACTTAATGATATATTACTTACTTCAATAAATCTCATCGCAACCTTATTTTGATATTTACTCAGACTCTCTTATTTCCTTCACCACCACCCCTCCTATTCTCGCGCTCCCATGTGTGTATTTGCGCGCACGTGTGTGTTTTCTGTGAAGGCATGTGCGCAGGCATCACAGGCATGTGATGTGTTTATGATTCTGTCGTTTGCTTTTGTAATTTTTGAATAAAATATGCCTGAATCTGTATTACTGTTGGTATAGATTACCTCGACGGAAATGTAATATCCCTCGTGTTCATTCGTTAATAATTGTTTTAGAACTCTCGGATGCGTTTTCGTTATGCTGCTCTTGTTGTTTTTTTTCATTTTTGATGTTTTTTGTTTGGAAGTCTAATAGCATATCACAATAAAAAGTCGTTGCCTGAAATATTTCTTTGTTTTTCTAGGCGCGCGCTTTCTCTTTTCTGAAGCGCGTTTCCCAGAGACTCATCATCAAAACTCGTCCTGTTCGTCTCGCTCTCCTTTGTCAGTGCCTTGTTATTGACCAGTCATGCTCACGTTCGGATTTGGGCATCTAGGAACCACTATGACCTTCCCTGATAGAGTTATGAAGAGAAGGGACACAAGCGACAGGGAATCGATGCGTTGATGCCTGTACAGAAGGGGAGAGGGAAAGCGGCAGGCCACCACCCTCGGCCCCCTCGGCCCAATGGTCTGCAGTATTTCAGTTGTTTTGTCGTTTACCCGGTGACTGATTTCTGATTGATTCGTTTGTCAGTGTGGAGTAGCTTCGTCTTTATGACCCTAGCTATGAACGTGCGTCTTTTGGTGGCGTTTCTGATTACTTTTGGGACACGCGTTCGACCGTAGACTATCATAACAGGACAGATTGGCGGTGCTGATTCTGACTAGATGACACTAGAGGCGTGAAAAAATGGGGAGGGGGGGGGGGGGGGGGGGGTGATGGTGAGAGAGAGAGAGAGAGACAGATAGACAGACAGACGGACAGATGGACAGATAGAGACAGGCAGACTGATGGACAGATAGACAATGACACACGTGAACAGGCAGACAGACAGACAGGCACAGAGACAGACAGAGTAGTGGAAAACTGCGGCTGCGACTAAGTTCCACCGAAGTTTTGAACATGTTACATTCCAAATAGCAGGATACAATGAACACATCTTCTGTTTATAAACCACTACATTGCTCTTTGACACATGGATTTCATTAGCTTACTACGGCACATATTAAGGGTAATCATTGACTGTTATAGGCTGTAGAAGTGTTCTCGAGTGAAGACGCATTGTCTTGTTATTTGTCTCTGCTACGTAAATGTCATAGCGACAACACTGCTTGTCAAACGGAAAAGACGTGTCTCCCTGATGAGTCCAGTCCAGCGGACGAAAGGCCTAGGAGCAGGCAATACAAACAGATCTGTCTTCACGAGGGATTACGATGGGTCCTTCATGCAGCTAGTGAAGAGTTTTCATGTTTATAACACATTTTCTTAATTTAATGTTCCCGTTTACATTATCTTCAACCCCCCCCCCCCCCCTCCCTCCCGTCAGCGCCTTAAGTTCAAATCTTTGCCACGCCATTGCTGTGATGACGGAGGGGTTGTTGGCCTGCGCTTGTTTTTTTTTTCCCCACCATTAGATTGTTCGTCTTTGTATTCGTCTGACTTTGTTCAAGTTTTTAAAAGGCTGTGCCAGTCTTGAATAAAGTTCCTCTATGTTAGGTTTTGTTATGGGAGTAAGACTTACCGTACTTGCTTATTGATAATGATGATAATAGTAGTACTAGTTAGTAGTAGTAATAATAATGAAGATGATGACGATAATGGTGATACTGGTACTACGACGAGCTCTACTACTGATGATGATGATAATAACAGTAATGATATCAATAGTTATCGTTATTAACTAGTAATAGTATCAACTACTAGTAGCAATAGTTTACTTATTATCATTTCTATTATTATTATCATCATTATTGTTAAAATAACTATAAATGTTATTATTGTTGTTGTTGTTATTATTATTTTTTTATTATCATTATAGCAATAACGATAATGTCAATAGTAATGATAATACTACGAAAACATGACAGTAATTATGATAAGAATAACAACGATAATGAGTGCAGTAATACTAGTAACAGAAACAATAACAATGATAATGATATCAATGATAATAATAATAGTGATAATGATGATGATAATAATAATGATAATAATTACCATTGTTATTATTGTTAGAGTAATAATTACAATATTTGCAATATTATATTAATATCAGCATCGTTAACAATAATGCGAGGAAGAAAGAAGGACAACAACAACAACAACAACAACAACAACAACAACAACAACAACAACAACAACAACACCAGCCTCCTTGGCGAAGTGGTTAGCGTCGCGGACTCCCGGCTGGGAGGGTCATGGGTTCGAATCCCATCAGAGTCATGTGGGTTTTTCTGCACCGACGGCTCCTACCCAGAGTTGAGTTGCTGCGGACTCAGTTGGGAAGACTGGGACCACACAGTCGAGTTTCATCCACGAAAAAGATGCGTTTCTGAGAGTGTTGCTCAAATTTCCTGACCAACACTGCAGGTGCCTGTATCTCTCGGGCCTGTTTGACGCCAGGGTATATTATGAAAGGAAGCGTAGAGTACAGCCCTGTCATGTAGTCTCAGACCGTAATGGAAATCCGTAGCATCATCTTAGTCATCCTCATTCTCATCGATCAGCATGAAAAAAAAAGTATCAAATTCTGTGCCCTCCATGCCCTGCGCTCATGGTGACCTCAATTTCGATGTCCCCTCCACGTTTGTGGCCTTGGTTTGGTTCCGTCGGGGTCACCGGTATCGGCTAGTCCATGGGGGCTCTCGTTGGACGGACGTGGTGGCGCTTCTGGGAGGTAGAGCTTACTCACGCCGGCTCCGCGACTAAGCAATTATTGTCGTCAGTAGGGGGCTTAGAAGTGGTGTGTCCTGCGTATGTTAGATCAGAACAGGCGCCACTGAACACCACCGAAGTGACTCGGCGGCAGTGGTGTCTCCTCCAGTGGGTTGCCTCTTGACGACTTGATATTGACTGCTCCCTGTGGATTGCCGGTGCCGGGACTGCGGCGGGGGCCGACCGGGTTGTGGCTGTGGACGGGGGTGTCGGAATAAGCGGGAGGGTACACTGCCTCTGAGGTAGCACAGAGGTTGTGACAGCGAAAAAAAAAAAAAAAAACAAACAAAAAAAAAACAACGACAACAACAACTATAACATCAACAAAGACAACAAAAACAACGACAACAAAAAACAATAATACCAGTAATAATAGAAATAGTAAAAACAAACAAAACAAACAAACAACAAAAAGCCCAATAATTATGATAATAATGATAGTGTCAATGAGGAGAAGAAGAATGATAATAATAATAATGATAATAATAATAGTAGTAGTAGTAGTAGTAGTAGTAGTAGTAGTAGTAGTAGTAGTAGTAGTAGTAGTAGTAGTGTACTAGTAATAATAATAACAAACGATTATTATTTATTATTATTATTATCTTCATCATCACTATTATTATTATTATTATTATCATAATGATAATGACAATAGTAATGATAAATAAATGATAGTAATGATAATAACGATAATAAGAACAATAATAGTAATAACAGCAGCAGCAACAACAACCACAACAATAAAAAAAAAACCAACGATAATCATGATAATAAATACAATGATAACAACAACAACAACAACAACAATAATAATAATAACAATAATAATAATAATAATAATAATAATAATAATAATAATGATGATGATGATGATGATAACAACAACAACAACAACAATAATGATCATGATAATAATGATAATCATTATAACAATGATAATGATAACGACAATAACAATACTTACACTGATATTAAACAACATTAAGAAGAAGAAGAAGAAGAAGAAG
>JADBJO010002246.1:108872-116372 GCA_016801955.1 Conus betulinus
TTGACTCTGACTCTGCATGCTAAACCGACGACGGCCAGGTTTTTAATGAAATGTATTATTGTTTTTGACCCCTAGAGTGAGTTCAGGAGTGCTATAAGGCACACGAGAAACAACGGTTTGCTTGAGGGGTTCCCTCGTCTTCTGGGACTATCTGCTGCAGCAGCTCTCCACGACGTTTTTGTTGCTAATGCGGTGGTGAAAAATGACAGGCCGTTAGGTACTATAATACTACTACGTAACTATACTACTACTACTAATAATATAATAATGTAACAGTTAGCATAACTAGGCATGAATTAATAATAAATAATAATAAGCTGTAGTTAATTTAATACCGCATGTTCGTCTATAACTTCGGGCTTTTTAAGCGTCTCATAACAACAAACACGCCAACGACTTCAACACATCAAACAGAAGGACGGAAGAAACCACGCCAAAAATAACACATACCCACACACCAAGCAACACACAGCAAACAACCCTCATGCAACAACAAAAAGCCACAGGGACCACAATCAACACGCACGACCAACGTCCAACACACGCACGCAATTTGCACCGAACCTAGCACACCATGCACAACAGATCAGGCAATCAGTTCCAATGCAACTCTACATTTTCGTATCCTGGGGCTTTTTTTTCATTGCGCTTAAATAACAATTGCCGAATTAAGGAGTTCATCGACAACAAAAGCAATGTGGAAACGAAGACAATAATACGTGGGTCATTGACACTAATTTCTATACGATTCAGGATATATCCCTGAAGTTCATCGATTGTGCTATTACCCCGTGAAGCTGATAAAGTGAGTGTCGCAGATGTTGCGTGGGAACTATATCTTGGCGTTTGGAACGAGACCACACGACAAATGAAAATTGATCAGACGACCTGAACACAAGTAATGTTGCTTTTATTTGATGCGCGTGGAGTTGGGGCGTGTACAAAAGAAACGTCAATATACCTTCGCAGTGGGGCGTAGGGTAAATGTCTTACAAAAATAATATCTGGTCGTCTGTCCTGTCTGTCTGTCTCTCTTCTCTCTCTCTCTCTCTCCTCTCTGCTCTCTCGTCCTCTCCTCTCTCTCTTTCTCTCTATACTTTGATACGCTTAATCAGGGGGCATCGCTTTTCTCTTTGTCGTGTTGTGCGAGAACGCTGTTTTTTTTTTTGTTTTTGTGTTTGTTTTGTTTTGTGTGGTTCTATGTGATCAGGGTCTTTAGTCTTGTGTTGTTCGTTTCAATCAGTTCTTTGTTCAAATTAATCTCAACGACATATGAATGTTAATGGGCGGAGGGTCCCCTCAACTCAAAACTCCCCCCCCCCCCCGAAGATCTATATATAAATGCCCGGTGTGTAAAAAGTTATTGTAAGGTCTGAGCCGCTACCGACAGTCTTAGAGATTAGAGCCCCTTATCTCGTTCCAACTTGTGTATAAGATCATCCATCCATCATCATCATCACCCTGACCATCATCATAAACTCTCTCTCTTCTCTCTCTCTATCATCTCTCTCTCTCTCTCTCTTTCTCTGCTCCTTACTCCTATCTCTCTCTCTAAGACTGAACGGCTGCTGACAAATCAGAACATACCGGCAAAGGTAATTTTGGGCACCATGCATCGAGCGGCCAGAGACATGATCCGAAAATCTGAGAGCTGTATGTACAAACTCATCTGTCTCTATCTCTACTCTTTTCTTCTCTCTCTCTACTCTCTCTCTATCTATCTCTCTCTCTATCTCTCTCTTCAGGTGGCCAGATGATAAGCAGGTAGAACACAATGTGATACAGGCACACATAGATTCAGCCAAAGAGATGAAGCTCCGATCACCCCTCCGATGCGCTCTTATTCTTCCAACCCACTATGATTCAGTTGTGGAGTATGTGCGCGCATTTGCCGCGTTCGTTGTGCAGGTATGAGTAAGTGTGTTCGTGTGTGTGTGGGTGTGATGTGTGTGGGGGTGGTGTGTGATGTGTGTGGGTGTGTGTGTGTGTGTGGTGTGTGGGTGTTTGACACGTGCGTAGCGCGCCACGGAGGTACGTTTTTTTGTACATGACATAGTGCGTGTTTGGGTGAGTTGTATGATGAGAGTGGTGTGGGTGTGTGTGGTTGTATGTGTGTTTGTGGGCGGCGTCGTTCAGTGTGTGCGTGTGTGTGTGTGGTGTGTGTGTGTGTGTTGCTGTGGTGTGGTGTGTGTGAGCGAGTTGAGGAGTAGAGAGAGAGAGAGATGGCAGAGAGAAGAGAGCGAATGCGAGAATTAAAGAATATCCGGTCAACAAACACCAAGAGTTTATACCGACGTAGTACTGTATAGCAATGCCATGTATGGAATAAACCGAATCGACAGACGTATAGAGAATAAAGAAAGCATCAGAGATCAGAGTGGTTTTTTTTTCCCCCCAATAACTATGCCATGAAGATAGTATTCTAAAGAGCAGGTTACCCCCCCCCCCCACCCCCCCCAATACATGCTGGTCAGTTTACATTTGAGCTTTCTTGCTAAACATTGAACGCAACTTCCAAAACTTGCTTGCTATGGCGTTTCCTCTTTAGGCATTAGCGCCATTTTGTATATCGGTTTGTTGGGCATGATGTTACAAAGCGTAGTTGCGTTTGTTAGCGTGTCACGTGATGTGTAAGTCCTCAGCATGGAATAAATGGATCATGTCCCTGTGCAGACTGAGACATTTTTTTTGTCTGGCCATTATCAATCACCTCTCACCGAAATCGCACAGCAGAAGCCGCCTTGGGAACTCATATGGAAAACGGCAAAATGGATTCTTGAGGAAACGTACAGCGTCCACGTACGTAATGCCAAGTACTAAGTTTATGCAGGCGGATACAAATTCCAGAACAATCTTAGCAAACATTATTGATATGCCATGTCACTTAAATTCCTCGTAATGATTACGTAACCTGCTCATTCCGCTTTCAGGTTGTTTTTTTTGTTTGTTTGTTTTTTTTGTTTTTTGTTTTTCTTTTAGGACGTGAAGCGAAGATAGAATGGCGACTAAGTTGTTAGTTTTGCCATACTGTTAAGACCGTTCAATTAGTTTTTCGCTGCAATAAGGATCAGGTGATTTTGCTGAATCTTTCAGAGGCACCGCTTATACCTGCTGCAACATCACTGGACAGATATTGAATGTCTGTACCACTTGTTAGTAAGAGAGTGCTTATTATCAGTAAAAAAGGGACGTCAAAGACCTAGAACCGTGTGATATGTGGCACTGGGAAACGTTGAAGAAGAAAAATACAGATGAGAAAGTAGGTCTAGAGAACAGATATCTCTGCCCGAACCAAGACAGTTGAGATTCCTGTGGTGTGAAAACACACACGGCTGGGAAGAGAAAAGAGAAAGAAGAAAGAAAGGACGCTACAATGAGATTTCGACATATACACCGGCAGGTGCGTGCTTGTCCGTGCGTGTCCGTGCTGTGCGTGTGGGTGTGTGTGTGGTGTGTGTGTGTGGTGTGTTGTGTGTGTGTGTGGTGTGTGTGTGTTTGTGGTTGCCGCGCGCGCGAGCGCGCGTTCCCACAAGATCAAAACGTTTTCTGTAACCCTAGGAAAACAGCTCCGGTATCTTATTTTAGTTAGTGGCTCATAACCATGGGCCATTACAGTCGTAGAACGAAGATAGATTTACAGGAATGGAAAAAACAGTGAAACCAGACGAAGGGGAGGCGGAAGCAGCGTGCCGGTATGTCTACATCATTTACCTTGGGGTGTTTAGGAAACAGGTAGTCGTCGTAAGGACGAGAGACAGAAGTTTTGAATGCACACATGATGGGAGATATATGGTTCCAAAAAGTATCTAGTCGGGCAGCGCCTCTCTTTCGTTCAGCGGTGAAGAGAGATTCAGTGATACAAGTGTGTACAAGGTATGTAAGAGAAACAACGATTGTATAGTGAAAACATTGCTTTAGGGATTAGATACATTTTGTCCTCATCATCGGTCGATCGTGCGGTCTTCTTCTTCTTCTGTCTTCTTCTTCTTCTTATTCGTTCTGTATAATTTTTTTCAACTTATTCATTGATTAGTTTATTTATTCCTGTATTTCACTTTACATACTGGGTGTCATTTATTTATTTTCGTTTTATTGATTTCTATCACAATTCAGGTGAGGCCTGATACAGCAACAACTGAGGTTGAAATGAATAGTACACACTCTCGTTAGTTCTAGCAAAACGGATCAGAGAGAGGGCCTTGAAGTCTCAGGAGGCATTCGAGTATGAGAAAAAGCCACCGTCTGCTTTTGCTTGGCCATTTTTCAGAACAATGATCAGGTTAACAAAGAAAGTAGTTGTTAGGTGATTCCATGGAGACAGCGTTAATATGATGTCGTTCTGTTCGTTCAACTTGTCGGTTAATTTCGCTGAACTGCCACTTTCTAACGACGCATTGCGCGTGCTGTAGGACGTTTTATCGGTTTCTTAATTGTGGCTCTGATTGTTCTTGCCTGTTACAAAATGAGTATTCAGTGCATTTTATTTCTCAGTTCTTGCTTAATCCTGTCCTCTTTTTGCAGCTGTCTTAATGCTTTATTACGAGCCTTTTTCAAATTTTGTCCTGCTCTAGAATATGTTATTATGTTTCTCTTCTCTCTCTCTCTCTCTCTCTTCTCTCTCTCTCTGTCTCTGTCTCTGTCCTCTGTCTCTCTCTCGCTCTCTCTCTCTCTCTCTCTCTCTCGTGTTGTGTGTGGTGTGTGTGTGGGTGTGTGTGGTGTGTGACCAACTGATGAACACTCACCCTGAGCCCTTCCCTACCCCACTCACTCCCACACCCATTCCCTCTCCCCATTTTCTTTTGTCCGAAAGGTGGAGCTAAGCATTAAGGACACCCGTGAAAACCTTTCTGTTTATAATTTGAGGTCTTTGGATGTGTTAGGAACTTCTATTAGGCCACACAGTCTTTGTCATTGCTGAAGATACATACGCTTACAATCTAAAACCAAGTGAGCTTCGTCCTGCAAAAAGCGTAGAAAGGGGTCAAACAGCGGTGAACAAACAAAGCCTCCTCATTTCAGTCTCTCCATTCAGATGACCAAGTGGTGTTGAAAGAAACTAGACCGATGTTTGCTGTCTGTCTGCTGTCTGTCTGGTCATTTTTTTCCATCTGGTCAAATTTCATATAAAGGGGTGGGAGGAGGGGCAGGGATGGGGGGGGGGGGGGTGAGGGGGGTGGGAGGGGGGGGGGGGTGGATTTCAGTGTGAATTGAGTAAGCAAGATCCATTCCCCGTCCTCATTCAACTAGAAAAAAAAATCTGGTCAACAGGTCAACAAACCGAATTCCTTCCATGCGGCGACATAAGAAGCAAGATAGCGTTTCTGCCCCGATGTAAGCGTTTTGTTGTAGGTTAGGATCTGGAAAATCTGAGTGATTATGACACTCCGAGGGCTATTTGAACCATTGTCCACACTATGTACAGTCCAAACTCACCCCTCTGCGCAGCTTCATCAACCATAGGCACCAATGAATTCCAACAACAGTTCCTGCCAGCAAAAAGATGGACAGTGGAGAAGGAAGGGGTCAACAGGGGGTGGGGGGGGGGGGGGGGGGGGGGGGGGGGGGTTCTGTAACAGAAGGAGAGCTATCAACCGACCTTTTAGTGTTGGGTAGAATGGGGGCAGACGGGGGGAAACTGTGATCGAGGGGGCAGGCAATGGTAGCAAGGTTTTTATCCCTTTGAGGAGACGTTGGAGTAACTCTTGCTAATATATAACATTACTGGGCTCCGTTTGCTTTTTTTTTTTTCTCCTCCTGCTGCTACTGCCGCTGCTGCTGTTGCCGTCATTGCTGCTCCATTTCTGCTCCTCTTCTTTGATATTCTCCCCATCTTTATTTCCATATTTCAAACTCAGTCAGTCGTAGGAATTTTCATTGAAAGTCAAAGAGAGAGAGAGAGAGAGAGAGAGAGAGAGAGAGAGAGAGAGAGAGAGAGAGAGAGAGAGAGAGAGAGTGTGTGTCATTACCTGGGTAAAGTGACAAGAGAGGCGATTTCAGTGTGATGTTTTGTTGCACGGTTTTAAGCTCCTTCTAGTGTCAGTCACACATCTCCTTGATGCTGTTTCAGATCCATGGTTTTGAGTTCTGTCTTATTATTATGCAACTGCTTCACTCATCACATGTTGAAATATTTTTGTTAGGGCTTGTCAGCCTTGGTGGAAGAGAAGGAAGTCTGATGTATTAACCTTCTATGGCGGTTTTGGCATTATTATGGCAGGATCTTTCACTTTGTCAAGAATGAATCTGAGACGTATTGATTCTTTCTTCTCCGTGCTACAAAGTACTTTACTGTTCAGTATGACAAGGTCGCGATCACTGCCAACATTCTAGCTCCTGGAAACGTTCCTGTTTTCGCCTTAATGATGCCAGACCTACGCTGGCTCTTCACGAGGGTATAGTCTATCTGACTGTGGTGCTGATCGTTTAGGATCCATCCATGCTTTATGCTTACCAAGAATGTTAGCAAGAAGCAAGTCGTTATTACTGGTAGATTATAGTAGCCACCTCTGTCACCTCTGTCTCATGGCAACTGGCGCTGCAGACAGTCTTCCAGTCTTCTTGGGCATCTGCACAAATCTTGGTATTTTCTGTCACCCTGAACAATAATGATGTCTTTCTTGTCAGTCGTACTGAGACCTGGAGATGGGGAGAAAATTCTTCAATCTGATCATATCATAGCCTGATGTAGGAGCTTAATATATTTGTGCACGATCGTTACTTTGAATAACTTCTCTCGTAAGCGGTTGATTATGATCATGCGGGAAACAATGTAGCATCCCAGTAGAGTGTTCTTGATGCTCTTGTCAACTGAAAACCCCACTCCATGTACATGTTGGCTTCTTCTTCATTGTAGTACAGGACATGTCCTCCTGTCTTAATATTTCCCATTGTTCTTCCGTCTTATTTCGCAGAGTCTTGGATCACTTCTTGATATTCTCCACTTGCCTGAGTGTCCTTATGGTCCAGTGGAAATGTGACGATGTTCCTTCCATGCGAACGCTGCAATTGTTCCCCCTGTTGTACACTTTTCGCGTCCACTCTGTGAGGCTGAAGGATGGCGCTGTCTGCTAACCCGGCCTGCGACCGATCTGGTATGATTGTTCTTCTTCCTTGTTGTGTTTCATGGGGGAGAAAAAAAATCCTTCGAATTGCAGAGATGACATCAATGACATGGCAGGCAGCAAAGAAGAACTGTCAAGCTTTTCGAGATGAAACATGAGCACATGGCTTAGGAGTCAACGCTGAGCCGAGCAAGTTAACGGCTAGCCACAACACCACTATGATGGCCAGCCACAACACCACTATGATGGCCAGCCACAACACCACCATCACGGCTAGCCACAACACCACTATGATGGCCAGCCACAACACCACTATGATGGCCAGCAAACACCACCATCACGGCCAGCCACAACACCACTATGATGGGCCAGCCACAACACCCACTATGATGGCCAGCCACAACACCACTATGATGGCCAGCCACAACACCACTATGAT
>JADBJO010002246.1:128872-133872 GCA_016801955.1 Conus betulinus
GTTTGTGTGTGTGTGTGTGTGCGTGCGTGCGTGCGTGCGCGCGAGCGTGTATGTTCATATTTCTCTCTCTCTCTCTCTCTCTCTCTGTCTCTGTCTCTCTCTGTCTGTCTGTCTGTCCTGTCTGTCTCTCTCTCTCCTCTCTCTCTCTCTCCTCTCTCTCTCTCCTCTCTCTCTCTCTCTCGTGTGTGTGTGTGTGTGTGTGTGTGTGTGTGTGTGTGTGTGTGTGTGTGTGTGTGTGTGCTGATGTGTAAATTGCACATAATGTTTGTTTAGCGTCAGTTGTTCTTTTCATTCCATATTGGTTAACTTGGCCTCAGACGGAATGGTGTCCTCTACCCCGTAAGGTTGTGTACGGCATGTTGTGTGAAACGCGTGTGACAGCAAAGTCAAACAAGAGTGTGTATACACTTTTTTTAAAAAAATAGGAATATATGGTTGGTGTAGAAAATTGTTTTTATGACTCTCAACTGTCTGGCAAATTGACCCCCTCTATAGAAGGGCGAATCTTCCCTAAGCTGCGGATAGAGGGCTTTGAGTCAAGGGAAGACAAACAGATAGCTTAGCCTCTACCTGCATAGGACAGGATGATGTACGATGTAGCGGAACATTGCTGAGTCTTTGGTTTTTTTTTTTTGTTTTTTCCTGAACTACAATCTTATGGCGTCAAAGGCACCACTAAAGGAGGCTTCTAATAGGATTCTCAGTAATAGACAACCCCCCCCCCCCCCCCCCCCCTTCTTAAAACCAACCGGATAATTTTCATTTGAATTGTTTTCTGGATTGAGGTGGATATTGCGGTATAGGGCTCGTCTAAAGAACAGAAGTGTTAACTTATGCGTTTGTGTGGCTCATTATGCAAAACGTTTATGTGTGTGTGTGTGTGTGTGTGTGTGTGTGTGTGTGTGTGTGTGTGTGTGTGTTTATGAAATTCACTTTGATCCTTCAGGATAGAATGCACAACGGAGTTCAATCGTATTTGAAGACAAATGAGCGGCGAATCGAGATCACCGATTTGGGTATAGACGAATCGGGAATGGGCGAAATGAGAATATGCGAATAAGGAATAGTTGAACTGGAAACAGACGAATTGGGATAACACCGTCTGTGTATCATAGCTCACGTGTTTTGGATGTGCTGTCGTCCACACTGTCTGCACCTCCAGGGATCGGATGGCCCAGCTTTCCTTCCTTGTCATAGCCTCGGGTGTAGGTGAGTCATCTGTTTCCTCTTATAAAAGCATGATGAGCGTGTACTTTATGTTCTGTTGTTGATAATGCGAGTAATATCCCCAAAGCCTTATAGGGTCGCCAAGACTCAGTATGTATTTTTTTTTCCTGGGGTACTCTCCCTTCATTGCCTGTGGAGAGAGAAAACATGATTTATTTAGATTCTTTGTGCTCAATGCTGTTCGGTGTTGGGAAGAAATTAAGAATACTTTGTATTGGGATGCTGTGGGCAGGATCTCCGTGCTTTCCCTGGGTAGTGGGTGTGGGGGTACAGCAGGGAGTCACAGATAGCCGTGTTTCCACCCTGTGTTCACCATTTTTCTTCCAGCAGGCTTTTCACTTGGACATGCCCGCTGTTGGCCTGTGGACGGTCTTCGTGAGCAACTAACCAAAAAAAAAAAAAATCGTTACCCGCGTTGGCCGTTCAATGTGTGAGCGAATGTCAGTACAAAGCTCTCACAGCCAGCATAGTGTGACTGACATGATAGACCAAGCTGATGTCAGAGCGGGTCCATTCACTCCTAGTAAGTATGGGTTTTGCTTTAAACAGAGCGCTAAGTCTCTGCCACTGTATGCCTGATGTGAATGTAAACTACCACGTCAATCTCAAACAAAAACGTTCGTTCAGTCGCGTTTTGAATTCACTTTACAATCATCGGGAAAGTCCAGTAAATCAGTGTACACGTAACACTATATCTGAGCTTTTTTTAAAAACAGTTTTGCTATCATCCCTTGTGGCAAAATAGCTAGTTAAGTTTGATTGTTAAGAAATGCCATACGATGAAACACGTGACCATAACCTCTTTCTGTCTATGTCAAGCCCGGCGATACCCTGCCAACAAGGTGGAAAGAGTGATGTCCCTGGACTCAGCTTAAAGACAGTAAAAGATGAAGGTTTTTTAAGCTCATAGCTCCTCTTCCTATAGAAGTTGTTTTAGTTTTATTTCAAAGTTCAATATGCAAGGGAGAGGGCAGCTTTACATTGCACCTTGTGTTTTCATGACGAATAATTGATGGGATATGAACATTGATACACAAAACAGGATGGGCGCATGGGATCAGAACACAAATCAGAGATGGACACAAAGACAGAAACAGGTAGGCAAAGCTACAGGAAAAATGGATGGAGAAAAAAAAAACGAATCAGACACGAGGACAGCGAAACAGTAGGAACATATACAGCGGGGAAGGGTTTTTGAACACATGTCTCTTTCCCCATTCTCACAATAGTTGTTTATTTATCTACTCATTATTTATTTTCTCACTTACTAAATGTTTGACTGGTTGATCAGTCTCTCTCTCTCTCTCTCTCTCTCTCTCTCTCTCTCTCTCTCTATATATATATATATATATATATATATATATATATATATATATATTTGTTTTATATATATATATATATATATATAGCACTGACCCATTGTTATGTATGTAGATCTCAATCCCACAATCTCGAAGACGAGAATGGTATCGTGTTGATTGTAACATAGCTGGTTCCAAATGTTTCGTTTCGCAATTTCTCTCTCTCTCTCTCTCTCTCTCTCTCTCTCTCACACACACACACACACACACACACACACACACACACACACACACACACACACACACACACACTTGTGAGCTCACCCTCCCCAGGTCTGTACGCCCACCATTTCATCACCTCACCTGTTTCCTTTTCCCTTACCTACCTCCACCCACCCAGTTGTGAGGTACAGTTAATTCTCGGCTCCAGTGACCACTGGGAGCGAGAGAACACCCTTGCAGTCTGAGACTTAACAGACATCAAACCCGTGGATGACACGATCAATACGATTGGCAAGCTTCGGTCATTCTCTCTCACCAGACTGTCGTTTCCGAATCAAGACCGTTCCCTCATGTGCAGATCCAGAGGATGAAACCCTTGGTCCGCTCCCCATTTCCGCTCACGTCAGGTCTGATGATGCCCGATGACCGTGTCTAGAAGAGTGATGGCCCTTGACGCACGTCAAAACGCTGGCGGAAGACGAAAAATGGCAGACACTGTTATTTGCAGTGTTTCGTCCGTACATGGAAGTTGGTGGAGTTTGATTACGGAGTTCAGTATTGGGAAGAGAGCAACTTTAGATTACATTTGCACTCTGGTCATAAATAATTGAAAAGGGATGCAAGGTTGGACATCACGACACAGACTAACAGAAATCAGGTCCAGCACGTGCGTGCGCCCGCGCGCAAGCGTGTGTATGTGTGTGTGTGTGTGTGTGTGTGTGTGTGTGTGTGTGGTGTGTGTGTGTGTGTGTGTGTGTGGTGTGTGTGAGGGAGAGAGAGAGAGAGAGAGAGAGAGAGAGAGAGAGAGAGAGAGAGAGAGAGGGAGGGAGGGGGGCAGACAGAGAGTGAGAGAATTTACTGAATAAGCATGTATAGATATTCTTTTCGAGCGAATTGTTCTAAAATCATCATTCTTATAGGTATGGACATCATACAGTTCACATGCGTAATCACAATATCTAATCAAACAAACAAGCAAGTAGGTAAATAAGTAAGTGAGAAGTAATTACGTAAGTAGATAGTAAGTAAATATATAACTAACCAGCTATCTAACTAACAAACAAACTACCTAACCGACGGACTATCTTCTTGCAAGTCTGCAGCGTGTTCAGAATAATGCAGTGCGAATGGTTTTGCCAGTGCCTAGAAGGGACCATATTACGCCTCATCTGATTTCTCTTCACTGGCTCCCAGTGTCTGCTCGGATTGGATTCAAATTGGCATCTATCTGTTGCAAATGTGTCCAAGGTTGTGCTCCAGATTATCTGACGGACTTAGTCCATTTAAAGCAACATCATCATCAATACAAATTGCGTTCATCTGTTGACGCAAACCGCTTTACAAGATCGCCCTGTCAATAGCCAAAAGACATTAGGTGACAGATGCTTCTCGCATGCTGCCCCGTCCATCTGGAATACTATCTCTGCAGAAATAAGAGAAACTAATAACTTTGATTCTTTCAAACGCTCTCTGAAAAAACCCACATCTTCCAGAAAGTTTACAGTTAGTTCATTTCGCTGTCAATCTATGGGCACGTGTGTGTGTGTGTGTGTGTGTGTGTGTGTGTGTGTGTGTGTGTGTGTGTGTGTGTGTGGGAGGGGGGGTGCGTGTGTGTGTGTGGGAGCGTGTGTGTGTGGGAGGGGGGGTGCGTGTGTGTGGGTGGTGTGGGTGTGTGTGCGTTGTCTATTATTGCTTTAATAGTTTGTATATATATGGAATTTGTAATGGGCCGCGTGCTCTGTTCAACAGAGAAGTGTGCACATAAAATGTTCATTATTATTATTATCATTATTATTATTATTTTATTACTACTACCACTACTACTACTACTAACTAAGTAACTAAAAAACTGCAAAATCTGTCGACAGATTTCGTTTCCTTTTTGCAGCAAAGCGTTGTTAGTCAATCATAATGTATTACCCCACGCGTTTATAGCTCATTGAAACTCAACAGCATCATAGTTAATCATTAATGGGTTATTATGCTAACTGTACGGCATGATGTGAACCGCTAAAGATGTGTTTGTATCTTCACACCAGAAATCAACCGCAATGTTTTTTTTTCACCGCTGAGTCCTGCCATTCTGTTCAGTCAGACAACCCATCAAGGTATGCATTGTGAACTCTTTGTGTTCTATATTTTGCTTTGGGGGGGGGGGGGGGGGGGGGGGGGGGGGGGGGGGGGGGGGGGGGCTGAAATGTGCTTCAGAGAAACGAAAGGAACCACCACCACGTTAGTGTGCGTGCGTGC
>JADBJO010002246.1:138872-143872 GCA_016801955.1 Conus betulinus
GGCAGCTCTCCTTTGAGGCACACTGATGTGAGAGGTCAGTGTCAGGTGGCGCAGCGATCCTTTCCACTACATGTCTAGCCTGTGTCTCCGGGGAACTGCCCCTGGAGATGTGGGGCAATCGGCAATGGAGCGTTGCCTGACTACGACTACCGTGGCCCGGGGCACCTGCTCTGAGCCAGGCAGGCATGGGGGTACTTCCTACGCGGTTGGACTGAAAAATTGCCCTCTCGGCCGGACTCTGCGTGGCCCGCTGACTTGTAGGGATTCGTGCAGCACTCCAGCCACTTTCGTCCTGCTCCCTCTTTGAAGCAGCCTCACGCAGCACAGGACCATCGCCACCCGAGCACGAAGAAGGCTGCCCGGTGGTCCTGAAGACAGCTTTTTGTTGGGGAAAAAGAGGCCAGAATACACCGACCGCCATCGTCGGCCAACAGCCGAATTTGAACTGAAGTTCAAAAGGAGCCAGAGCTTGGAGAAAGGAATACGGCGATTTCCCACACGCAACTTGCCCACTACTTTCCAGCGACAACAGTTGCCACAGAATATGCGGACCTATGTCTGGGAGTGTACCTTGTCCTTAAAGGCCTCCAGCCAATAGGACGTTAATCTCACTTACGAACGAAAAGAATGGTGAGTGAAGATGAACAAGTGACAGAAAAGCTGAGAAAGAAAGCTGGAACTGTGGGAGGGAGATGGCAAGAATGGAGGGAGGGGACATGGGTGAGATGGACACACACACACCACACACACACACACACACACACACACACACACACACACACACACACATGCGCGCGTGCATGCACGCACGCATGCACACACACACACAAAAGTGTGTGTGTGTGGGGGGGGGGGTGGTGGCTGGGGTAACACAAAGAAGAATCTCTTGAAGTGATGGTGTAGCGGCTGGAAACTGAAGTCAAGGAGTTAAAGGAGAAACTAGAAATGAGCGGCAGCTTGATAAATCTAGAAGAGGACGGAATTCAAAGGAGAAATAGAGTCACCACGAAGAAACGTACATGGACGTTAGCAGCAATCCATAGAGATATGTGAGATATAAGTGTTGATGTCTTTGTGGGTCTGGACCACAAATAATACACTGTAGTTTCAGTTAATTCAAACTGAGGTTATGTGTTCCTTCACTCTCCTCGTCTGCAACATTCAATCTATCAGGAAAGTTTTGTGCGCAATTTGTGACACCAGTACTTTTTTCTCTCCGTTTCTGGAAGGTTTCATCTGTTTTTTTTTTGATATACCAAGTCATAGTACATGCCAGGTGCTCATTCATGTGCCCTGGACTATTGAAGTCTTGCTACTAGCGTTGTGTGTGTGTGTGTGTGTGTGTGTGTGTGTGTGTGTGTGTGTGTGTGTGTGTTAAAGTCTGATCTGTGCTTGTAAAACCTCTGCTGTTAAGTTGTGCCAGTTTCCAGAATATTGCATATTGTGACATTGCAGACAGTCAGTGAGATAGATCATGTTTGATGACTGGCAAATGAGATGATCATTGTTAGAGAACTTTTGTTTGCTTCGAACACTTGTAAAGTTAAATGTCTTGTTGTAAATCTTTTCTCTTTTTCTTTTTCTTTCTTTCTTTTTTTTTTGTTTGTTTAATGTTTGATGACTGGTAAGTGAGATGATCATTGATAGTGAACTTGTGTTTGCTTCGAACACTTGTGAAATGAAATGTCTTGTTGTAAATGTTTTTCTTTTCTTTTTCTTTCTTGTTTGTGTTTCTTTTTAAGTTAACATGTATGCATTTTCTGCCTGTGTTGCAGTCACAGCTGCCATGTGATACCTGATCTGACTGGTGCAGGATAAAAGGGGGAGGGGGGGTCTTGGAGGTCTTGGTTTAAGGTTACCACAGTTCCTTTCACCCACCACAGGTGGCACAGGGGACACCGCTAGCATACGCCTGCAGGTATGTAGGGTGGGCATGGCTTGTTTTAACCATTTGGCCAGCGGTGGGTTGGCAGGGTTGTGGGTCACTATATATGGGGTTCTGTTCTCTGTGGAACCATGCTGATTGCAACAGAGTGTTTTTCTATGTGGAACGGATGACACCTTGGCAATGGATGCCTCCACCAAGGCCTTGGCGTACCCTCTCCTTGCCAGCCTGTCAGCAAGGTCCTGGCATCTTTGATGAAATGTTGCTGATGAGCAGATATGCCTGATAGGAAGCGCGTGACTGTACGATTTGCTACACACATGGCGATGGGAGTGACACGAGTTGAAAGGTAGCTTCACGTGAGAATCTGTGTCCTTGATGTAGAGGTCCGTACTGGTGTGCCCATCCTGGATGGAGAGGTTGACGTCTAGAAAAGGAATGTTGACTGTACCATAATTTGCTGTGAACTTGATGGTGCGGTGTTGAGACTTCAGCCACTGAATGAAATCTTGCAGCCGCTGTTCACCATGAGGCAATGTCTATAAAGCGACGCCACAGTTTTGGATCCAAACCCCACAGTGATGTTGCAAGCAACCGTTACTTTCAAGATGGCCGTTAAGATACTGGCAATGGAAATAAGACGACGTATAAAAAAAAGAAAACAGAAATAAACATTTACTGAAAAAAGAATGCGCAATTTTGAACAAAGGTTGTGTGAGAACTTGGAGTTGGTGCTGAATGACAGACGGAGGCATAGGCTATGAAGAAGATAGAGTGGTAAACAGACACAGAGTCCATCCATTTGCTGATAGATATACTGACTGACGTTCATTTTAAGTTTCAAGTTTATTTCATCTTACCTGATCACGAAGGGCCTTTCATGTTGGTTGGCAGGTAGGTAATTAGATAGACAGAGAGATGGATAGATATGTAGACAGATAAATAAATCTATCATGCATACATATGTACGTACGTATGTACGTACGAACATACATGCAGACCATACATACATTTGACGCGATATTGACGACCCCCACCCACCCACCCACCACCCATCCATCTCTCTCCTCTCTCTCTCCTCTCTCTCTCTCTCTCTCTCTCTCTCTCTTACACGCACTCCTCCACACACATATTCCTTAGAGTTATCAATTTTTTTGTTTCGTTCAGCGTTATTTTTCGACCCCCCGTCTTCACCCTGTCCCCTCCTTTCTCTTCTTTTCCAGTTCACACCCTTGCATACTGTCTGCCTGATTTCTTGTTTCCATGCCGACATAATGGTAAGCTGTGACTCTGGCGATGGCATTGTGAAGGATTTTGACGTGACCATGGTGGCTGGTTGCAAGTCAAGGCAGCCCTTCATAGGCTTCCCTTCTCGGCCTCTCATCACAGGCAACGTTGTGACAACGCTCGTCAGTTGGTTACACGAATCCCGTGAACTGATCGCGCGTTTCTTCTTTTCTTTGTCTCTCGCTTCCACGGCTGTCATTGACGTGGTGAATGACGTCACTTCGCCCATCAGCATGAAAAGTGGAAGACCTCCAAGATCTGATATGGTTAGATGAACCCTGTAAAAGGATTAATCAAGCTCTCAAAATGCACAGACCCCCCCCCCCCCCCCCCCCCCCCCCCCCCCCGCCATAGGCCACAGGACTGAAACAAATGCTGTTCAGTGCGTAAAACACAAGACCAGTGCATTTTACAGGAGAGGGAATGTTTTCTCTCTCTCCTTACAACTCCGATTCCATGTTAGTTTTCACATACTGACCCAGATAAAAAAAAAAAGTAAGTGGAATCTAGTTTCTAGGTCTTAAAACTAAGCATTGTTTGTATTCAGTCTTACTCTTAAATGGGGCAAGTTTGCACCATTACTTAACATTGTTTTTTTTTTAAGGTTTACGAATACTTTTGACTGTCTAATGCCTTATTATTGGTGAATAATTTGTACTAAACAGTGTGCAAATAGGTAATTGCGCGCACGCGCGCGCACGCGCGCGCACACACACACACACACACCACACACACACACACACACACACACACACACACACACACACACACACATGCGCGCACGCGCGGGTTAAATGCATTAGATACGATATATTGACGTTACTACTACTACTTTTACTATTACTACATCCGCTCCTCGTCCTCCTCGTCCTCCTCTTACTGCAACTACTACTACTACTACTACTACTACTACTACTACTACCACCATCACCACTACTACTACTACTACCACTACTACTACTACTACCACCACCACCATCACCACTACTACTACTGTTACTACTACTACTACTACTACTACTACTACTACTACTACTACTACTACCACTACTACTACTGCTACTACTACTACTACTACTACTACTACTACTACCATCACCACCATCACCACTACTACTACTGTTACTACTACTACTACTACTACTACTACTACCACTACTACTACTACTCTCTGTCTGTCTGTCTGTCTCCCTCACACACACACACACACACACACACACACACACACACACACACACACACACACGGCCGCACACATTTAAAACAGGAACATAAACATGCGCGGCCCCGAACATATCCATACATGCAGCGCAAGTTGATCAATCCGTACGGCTGAAGACATTGCAAAGTTAGCGAGTACCCTTTTTTCTTTTTTTGTCTGTTTTTTTTTCTCTTTCTTTATTTTAATTTAAATAAATACATTCAGTGTCAAACAATTGTACTTTTGAGTTTTTCAGGAAACATACGTAACTATTCGAACGTATTTATTTACTTATACCTTCATTTATCTATTTATTTATTATCCATGTTTTGTTTGTTTATTGATGTATCTATGTATTATGCATTTATGATTTTATTTATTTATTTTATGATCGTGTTTATTTACTTATTCACTTATGTATTTATATATTTGTTTATTTTATTGATGCACTTATTCACTTGGGCATTCATTTATCTAACATCAGTCTAAGCATTTATATAAGCATTTATTATCTATTCACTCATCTTTCCCTTTAAACTTGAATAAAGTCAGACAAATACAAAGACGAACAATCTAATAGGGGGGGAAAACAAGCGCAGGCCAACAACTAAATTGTCTTCATAGTAA
>JADBJO010002246.1:148872-151372 GCA_016801955.1 Conus betulinus
CAGCTAAAATTTTTGAGAGAGAGAGAGAGAGAGAGAGAGAGAGAGAGAGAGAGAGAGAGAGAGAGAGAGTTTAAAGTAGTCTTGGGTCACAAGATGATCCAACATGTTGAAGAAACCCAAATAAAAATGTCGCGTAGGCTGGCGTGTAGCTCCTGTCCAGCCACACCACTGAAAATGCTCACCAGTCACAATGCAGCTGTAAAGGATGTTTGTTCAATGGCAGATGATCATGTACTCCTTCATATGATTACTGTATGGATTTACTCTGTGTGTGTGTGTGTGTGTGTGTGTGTGTGTGTGTGTGTGTGTGTGTGTTTAATGTATGTTTTCATATTTGTGTAATTTAAAAAAAAAGGATGGTTTTTTATTGTTGATTAGACACACACACACACACACACACACACACACACACACACACACACACACACATACACACACACACACACACGCACAAACGTAGGCGCACATGTGCGCACACACGCGCGGTCGCACGCATGCAGGCGCGCGCGCGCACACACGCACACACTCATGCACGTGCGTGCAGACGCACGTGTGTGTGTGTGTGTGTGTGTGTGTGTGTGTGTGTCCTCAGTACGCATTCTCCCTTTTATATCAAGCACTCTAAAACTGACTTTCGAAACACACTGCGATCTCCTTGAACCTTCCATTTTCTTTGCTGCCTTCAAATGCCAACACCGCAATTCAGGCAAAAACTACCTCTCAATCCTGGGGTTCTGTTACACATCCAAGATGACGCGAGAGGAGAAATGATGCTGGAAATGTTCAGAAGTAAAACTGAGAGAGTGCTTTTTTCGGATCTTAAATCAAATATTACAGAGATCATGTGGAAATAAAAAAAAAGAAACGCGAAAATCTGGGGGTAGCACCGATTGCTCTGTCCGATCTTTAAAGCACAAGAACATCGCTCACACGAATGTATGAATGCGTTCACGTGCAAACATGGCTGACTGTTAAGGACAGCAGTTTTGACTCGAATTGTTCGTGCAATTCTTCATGAAGATCGTGAAGTTTGTTTTGCAAACTTGAATAACGTTTATCAGCCATCGTGTTCTGTACAATCTCGAATATTGAGGAGTGGCGGTAGACAAGTTCTATGGCTCTGTGTGTATATCAGTGTGGTTGTCAAGCATATCTCATCATCACACCCATCCGTCTAAGAGAGAATAGGAAAGCTGATTTGTACTATTTATGTACTCGATTTCACCGGGGATGTTATCATTTCACGCCTGTTCGTGACTACATGAGTGACAGCCCACTCGTCGTTTACCTTTCACCCCTACCCCCACCCTTTCTTTCTTTCTTTTTCTTTTCTTTTTTTCTTTTTTTTTTTTTTTTAAGAGTGAGTCCCCTTCACTTTTGGAGCCTGAAGCTGTGATGTTAAGATATGCAACACTGGAATCGGACTACCCTTCTCAATCACTATGGGACGTCTGTCATGGTCGTATTGCATGCCTGATGGTACTAGGGGTTGAGAGTATTGAGAAGTACAGACGCCTGCGCTATATCACACATATGCGATTCAAGGATGTCAGTTTCACTCTTTCTGTGTCCAGTGAGAACGGGTTGTGTTCGATGCAGCAATGGCCGTGATAGGGCCGTGTGCAGCCAGCCAGCCACTCGGCGATACAGCAGTGGCCGTGATAGGGCCGTGTGCAGCCAGCCAGCCACTCGGCGATACAGCAGTGGCCGTGATAGGGCCGTGTGCAGCCGTGTGCAACCAGCCAGCCACTCGGCAATACAGCAGTGGCCGTGATAGGGCCGTGTGCAGCCAGCCAGCCACTCGGCAATACAGCAGTGGCCGTGATAGGGCCGTGTGCGGCCAGCCAGCCCCTCTGCAGGGTACAAGGGTCTGGGGGTACACTTTTGCTGAGCGATGATCTCTTGCACCAATCATCAGTAACTGGAGTTTACCCCCCCCCCCCCCCAAAAAAAAAAAAAAACCAGTTATTCTCTGTCTCTCTCTGTCTGTCTGTCTCTGTGTCTCTGTCTGTTTCTGTCTGTCTCTCTGTCTGTCTGTCTCTCTCTCTCTCTCTCTCTCTCTCTCTCTCTCTCTCTCTCTCTCTCTCTCTCTGTGTGTGTGTGTGTGTGTGTGTGTGTGTGTGTGTAACATTTAGGGCTGATCTTCCTGTAGACAGTCGGTCAGCATACTACAGTACCGTCCGCTTGTGTGTGTGTGTGTGTGTGTGTGTGTGTGTGTGTGTGTGTGTGTGTGTGTGTGTGTGTGTTTGTGCGTGTGTGTGTGCGTGTGTGTGGTGTGTGTGTGTGTGTGTGTGTGTGTGTGTGTGTGTGTGTGTGTGTGTGTGTGTGTGTGTGTGTGTGTGTGTGTGTGTGTGTGTGCGTCTGTGTGTGTGTGTATGAGAGACAGACTGTGAGTGTGAGTGTGTGTGTGTGTGTTGTGTGTGTGATACAAAAAGTGGGTGTGTGTGTGTGTGTGTATGAGAGACAGACTGTCTGTGTGTGTGTGTGGTGTCTGTGTGTC
>JADBJO010002246.1:156372-188872 GCA_016801955.1 Conus betulinus
AAGGGTGTGCATGTCTTTTTGTGATTGTTTACCTGTCACTCTGATGGATTTAGTATGTATGAGGACTTTATCTTTTCAAGGAATAAGCATAGAGATACATTTATCACATCCGTATTTTAAGATATATGCATCAATTGAAGTATCATATAACTCCACGAATCATTTTTACCTTGAACTGCAATAGGTTTTGAGCTGATTTGGAAAATAGGTGTTGCGTTAGAAACATCTAAAGAACTCATTGATTTTACCGACACTGTCCTTTTTCTCCTTTTTTAACTTTCTTTTCTTTTTTTTTCTTTGTTTTTTTTTTGCTCTTTCCATCGTCATGTCCCTTCGGGGACATTACTCCTGTGCCACTCATTCCAGCACTCAATTCACAGTCACACCTTGGGGCTCTCTTATCCAGCCCCAGCAATGATAATCCACTAGGAAAAGTCAATATCAAGTCGTCACTAGAGGAGACTCTGCACTGCTACTGAGTCACTTCAGTGGAGTTCAGTGGTTTCTGGTCTGATTCAACATACACATGACACCACCTACTACTACGCCCTCTTTTGACGACCACGATTGCCTAGCTGTTCAATCAGCGTGAGTGAGCGTCCTCTCTGGAGAGTACCACTACGTTCGACCAAAAACAGTCCCTATGAATTTGCAGATACTGACGACCTCGACATGAATTCACCAAAGGCGGAGACATCGAAATGAAATCGAAACAGCAGTCATCACCAGAGCAAGGCATGAAAGTCCACATAGTTTGAGACTTTTTTTTATGATGATCGATGAGGCTATTGAAGATTAAACTGTGGGATGCAAATTCTATCAGATACAACATGGTGGAGATGTACTCTATGCTTCCTTCCATAGCAGATTCCGACATCGTCCAGGACCTTGAGATGTAGATGCATGCAGTGTTGTTTGGGAAATCTGAGCAAAACTACAAACTCAAAAATGAAAAAAAAAAAAGAATAGTTTCACTCTCCATATTGGAGCCTACATAGAAAACTCAGCTGTGGGCAGGAGCCAGTCCAGTTCAAAAACTCTCACAGATAAGTGGCTCTGGTGGGAACCGAGACTAATTTCTCAGCCTCTGATCTGCAGTGCTAGCCACTGCCCCACGATGGCTGGTGATCCTGTTCAATTAATCACTCAACATCGACTCACTGTCACTGAAACATATGATCAATCTTCATGGTGATCAGAGCAACGCTTCTCTCCCCCGTCAACGACAATAACACCAACCTCTGACTATAACTTAACTCAGTTATTCACAGAGAATGAGTTAACAAAACCTGTAGGCACTCACGTTTGCTTTTTTTTCTTTTCTGGCTGGTGGTTAAACTATTTTGGCAACAGCTTGAAAAATGTACCTACAGCGAATATCCCATTGTTCTGATCATTATAGCCAAGCTGACTGCCCAAAGCCATTGCAGAGCTGTTAATCTCACACAAGTAAAAAAAAATGGTAGGTCACAAAACAAGTCAGCCCTTCAGAAAAAAAAATCATATTCCAGAAACTGTCAAAATGCAGTTATGACTTGGAAGCTGAACTGTCTCGTGAATTAGACCATGCTGAGAGCGCTAGGCATCTCCCTGACTTTTGTACATCCAGATTAAAAGCAGAAAAGTAAAAATACATGAAAAACATCTGAGTGCCATAATGAATAGATAGATAAATAGTTGAATGGGAAACAAATGCATTGATTGATTAATTGATTGATGGATGAGCTGATGAATCAATCAACTAACAAGCAAACTAAAAGTGGTATGGGCAAATTACACTGCCGAATGGACAGCTGGTGTCCACTCTCTGTAGTGTGCACAATTTTCTTTACCTGATTGTTAGAATATAAAAGAAAAAGAAAAAAAGGGATTGACCTGATTGTTGGAATATAAAAGAAAAACAAAACAAGTGATTGTCTTAAACTGCTGTAAAGAAAAAGGTTGACAAAAATCTCTGAAAGAAACAGAGGAGAACAGTCTAAAAAAAACTGTTTGTATAAGATGTTAAATTGTGGTAAGTGTTCTGGGAGCAGCACAACCGAGGGAGAAGGAAAAAAAAAAAGAAAGATAGAAAAAAGAAAGAAAGAAGGAGGGAAGGAAAGAGAGAGAAAGGAAAGGAAGGAAGGAAGAAGAGAAAGAAAGAACAAGCAAAACATCCAAGCAAAACATCCAGAAAAATAGGAAGAAAACATGGACGAAGGAAGGAAGGAAGGAAGGACGAAGGAATGAAAGGAAGCAAAGAAAAGAAAGAAAGAAAGAAAGAAAGAAAGAAAGAAAAGAAAGAAAGAAAGAAAGAAAAACAAGAGCCCCCCCAACACAAATCATTCTTTTCAACACTATCAGGCTGTAACATCGTGGATCAAAGAGACAATCACCACCTCGACAATAAAAATACTCAACAATTTAGCCGTTGAATCCCCTCTGTAAAAAGAAAGAAGGAACGAGAAGAAAATACGATCGTGTCTGGATTATTATTGTAACGTACTGATTCCTCTTTTAAGACTTAAATGCATGCATAGCAAGATGATTAAAACGCCTCCAATTTTCAATATTTTGGTACTCTCTCTCTCTCTCTCTCTCTCTCTCTCTCTCTCTCTCTCTCTCTCTCTCTGGGTGCAGAAGGGAGAAGCAGTATGTGATGGAGAGAGACAGAGACAGACAGACAGACAGACAGACAGAAAGAGACAGACACAGACAGACAGACAGAAACAGAGACAGAGTGTTGAGGAGATGCGAGTTCCAGGAGAAAAAAAAAACCCAACTGCACGGAGGAAATAGAACACGAAATCAGAAACAAGAAACTGAAAAGAGAGATTAACGGCATCCCAGGAGAGCGGTGTGTAGGAGTCCGCCAAGTGGACGAGACGAGAGAAGGATTTGCAGAAAGGCGAGACACGTGGCAAGGAATGGCTGTACCCACGTTCACCTTACGGACAAGGGAAACTGCGCCTTCACTCCGGCTCTGACATGTGAGCTGGTACCATTCACTGCCAGCCTCTGCCCTTTCCTTTCCACATCTTCCCACACTTAAAACTCCTCACTTGTTCTCTTCTCACTGCTTCTCCACCCACGCCCACATACATGTCCACCTTGTAATGATAAATTCAGTTCAATAGAATGAATTGGATCCTAATAGGTGGGTACATATATGTGTGTGTGTGGACAGTCATGAGGTGAATAGAGACTTAATGGAGAGGGACACAATGTGGGTAGATGTAGGTATTGCCAGACATCATAAGATACAGTTTTGTTCTTGTTTTGAATCATCTCTTTGTTTCTACACCAAAAAGAAGGCTTTTGATTAACTGTCACTGGCAATATACTCAGGTAAAAGAAATATCTGTTTAAAGTTTAATTTTTTGTCGATTTTTGTGGAGATTTGTATACATCTGATATTAGAGATGTCAGTCTACAATTGTTTAGATATGAGATGTTGATTACATTTTAATTTGAGAGTAGGCTGCGCATCATTTCATTCCAAATATGGGATTGTATATGTTTTCAGTTGATCTGCAGCGCAATTTTTAGTTTAGTCACATTCAAATTATCTCAAAGAATAAATCTGCAGAGCAGCAATCTATCGCAACAACAGAATCAAGGTTACGAGATCTTCACTTAAGAATTGCCGTCAATACACGCTGCTTTTACATTGTTAAATGAATGCAATATGAACGAACCAATGAAGCTAATCCAGAAAAAAAATCTGATCCAAATAAGGACGACTCGATTGAAAAAAAAGACCAAATCATGATAAAACGACAAAGGTTGGAACCGGATCTGGATACATGTGACTGACTCACACCTGAATGTGCTGAGTTTGGGACTGGGTCATATTTCACGTTTACTAAGTTTTTCTTTGAATGCATGCAGCTGAGTGTGTGTGTGTGTGTGTGTGTGTGTGTGTGTGTGTGTGCGTGTGTGTGTGTGTGTGTGTGTGTGTGTGTGTGTGTGTGTGTGTGTGTGTGTGCATGCGTGCGTGCGAGCGTGTGTATGTATGTGTGTGTTTCTCTGTATGTGTTTATCTCTCTCTCTCTCTGTCTCTCTCTGTCTCTCTCTCTCTCTCTCTCTCTCTCTCTCTCTCTCTCTCTCTCTCTCTCTCTCTCTCTCTCTCTCGATTGTGTGAGAAGGCTTCTGTGCTTTCAGAACACTGACACTGTCACACATTTCCTTTATTTTCGTGCACGCATCCGAACACGCTTTTCACGCTTTCAGAAACACACAAGGGTGCATGCGCACGACTGTCCTGTCCTCGCTGTAAACAAACTCCCTTTCGCTATCTGAACACGGGCTCACAATGTCCGATTTTCTCTTCTGAATTCCCCGTGCCGTGTTCGCCTGCACATTGGACCGTCCCCTTGAAACCGGCGTCATTCCAAAATGCTGTCCACGTGTGTTTACACCTAACCTACTAACACAAAAGCTATCAAACTCATCAAGAACATTTGTTTTACTAGGCCAGCCGTATTCCTATGATACCTCCACGATGCTTGTGTCATCTCCAGACAAAACGAATTTCTTCCCTTCGATGACGAAATGGTCGTAGATCATGGTGGCCCTCTTTCCCTCATCCTTGGCAGCTCTCAGAAGATGAGATGACAACTTTTTGCTAATTGACCTAACTCGCTGAGAACAGTCCTCTCCCACAAAAACAGATTTTTCCCTTTCAGTGTCCACTTCGCCTTCAAGATCTGAACTTTTTCTTTATAGAATGTACATCTGGCTGTCACTGGAGAGTCCGTCCCGTTTAGCGTTCACACGATGAACTCGGTCAAAGGAGACGTCATCAGTCAGATCCATCTTGTCCGTCAGCATGTCCCTCAGGTCTTCACATTGTTCAGTCGTCTCCTTTTCAGCCCTGGGAATTCCGTTCACAATGATGTTATTTCTCTTTGATCGGCACTCTCAATCGTCCGTTTTTCTTTCTAAAGCTTTCAGTTGTTCTTGCACGCACTTATTTGATTGGTCGAGTTCATAATTTGACTGTCTCAAGATTTCTACTTCTTCAGTAAGAACCTGAACTTGACTTTTTAGGGTCGAGAAAGATTTTTTTTTTTTATCTCCCCGAGGTCTTCTTTGACCTTGTCAAATGTACTCTACATATTGTCAAACTTAATGCTCAAGCCGGTCAACATGGTCACGACGTCTGTCAAGGTAACTTCTGACCCCATCTTACTTTCCTCATGCCTGCCTGACTGTCACTGTCCTCCTGACCTGCAATCTTTGTCCAGACTCATCCCCATGCTGCTTCTCGTCAGTCGGGACTGCTTTGCACTGGCAGACTTAGGAGGGCCAGGGCTAAGTTCAATGTCACCGCACTGGATTAGTACTCCGCTTCAGAAAAGCACAATGTGGGTCAGTCCAACCATGACACCGTCTAGCCGAGATCTCGCCCTTAATGTCCGACATCTCAATTCTTCCTTCTTCTTGGCCCGACGATACATGAAAGTAAAAACATGCAGTCACAAAACATCCACATGTTGACCGGAACACGAGCGGTACCGCAGGAATGGTCTAAGACAGGTACGATGACCAACTGTCAACCCTCAGAGTGACCGGCCAAGAACAGTCGCAGTGTACAAAAGTAGCTGGACCGATGTCAAACACGTCATACACGTACACTGAAGAGTACACGTACACTCCCCCCAAACAGTTTTCGAATAATCGTAAGTTTGTATAGAATACATGTATGATGTTGTTAAAGCTAATATAAGGTGTGGTGCAAAATGCAGTGAGTACATTAGATTACACAGGGTGTTAAGCAGGGTGACGTTTCTAGTCCTGTTTTATTCTCTTTTTTTATTATCGAATTAGCTTCGGAAAGGGAAAACATTGTGTTTCATTTGATTTTTATTGAAATATTCATTCTACTTTTTGCATATGATATGGTTTACTGTCTGAAACTGTTATAGGGCTTCAAAAAACAGTTGAACAATTTATACTCAGCGGCGCAGAGATTACAGCTCAAAGTAAATGTGGACAAAACAAACATAGCTTTACGAAAGGGTGGATATTTGTTGTCGCGTGAAAAGTTTTTTTTTATGGAAATTCTAAAATTGCGATTGTGAACGCCTACAAATATATGGGTTTATATTTTTTCAACAAAACTAAGATTTTCGTTTGCTTGCCAAGATCTTGTGGGAAAAGAAAAGCAGGCTGTTATGGCTGTTATGGCTATTTTAAGCGTCTTGTAAAAGTTTGAAAACGAGTCAGTAAAACTATTTTCAGGATGGTTGATACTCAGGTCCAGCCTATAGTCCAGTATGGCGCTGAGGTTTGGGGTTTGGCGAAAGGACACGACATAGAGAAATTGCACTTCTTTGCTATGAAACGGTTTTTGAATGTCGATAGGCGTACCCCAAATGACTTGACGTATGGAGAAGTAAGTAGATTCCCTATTTATTTAAATTCATATATAAAATGTGTAAGATACTGGCTGAAACTGTTACGTATGGGGCAACATAAACTGCCAGCCAAAGCTTATAAAACATTGTTTCACCTGGATATGAGAGGGAAAACTTAGTGGGCATCAGGCATTCGTAAATGTTTATGTAATTATGTTTTTCGTTGGTATGGTTAGAACATGGGGTTGGCTGTGTCAGCAGTTTCTTGGCTTGTTTCAAGCAACGAACAATAGATTGCAGATGGCAGGACTAGGACAGCCACATTCAAAGCAGGAACGATTTTCATTATTTAGACTGTTGAAAAGTAATCAATTAGTAGAAGCAGAAGCTTTTCTGTCTGTGAACTTGAATAGATTTATCAGGTCTGAAACTAAAAAAATTCAGGTTTGGTGTTTTGGATATTGCTGTACAACGTCAACGATATAATATCCACACAGAAAAGAATTTGTTGTGTCCATTGTGTAAATCTGGTAGGGAGATGGACTTCATTTTGCATTCTTATGTCCTGCAGTTCTGGCAGATATACGACAAAAACTTATTCCGTTAGAATATCATCAACGTCCCGCACTGTTAAAGTTAGTCTGTTTTTTTTTGTCGTCAAAAAATTACAACATTGCAAGAAACCTTGGTTTATATCTGTACAAATCATTGAAAAGGAGTGATTTGACCCAGGTAATTTGCATATCATGAGCATGTTTAAATTTTTGTGATATAAATACCTTGTTTAATTATGTTCTTTATTACTCACCCCCTTCAAAAGTGGCTGTGGCCTCTTTGAATAAACTTTCGTCATCGTTATCCTCGTGTGTGTGTGTGTGTGTGTGTGTGTGTGTGTGTGTGTGTGTGTGTGTGTGTGTGTTTATGTGTGTGTCTGTGTCTGTGTATGTGCGTGCGTGCGTGCGTGCGTGCGTGCGTGCGTGCGTGCGTGCGCGCGCGTGCGCGCGCGCGCGCGTGTGTGTGTGTGTCTGTGTGTGTGTTTGTGTGTGTGTGTGTGTGTGTTGTGTGTGTGTGTGTGTGTGTGTGTGCGTGTGTGTGTGTGTGTGTGTGTGTGTGAAGTCAAGTCAAGTCAAGTCAAAATGATCTTTATTGAGGGTTAAAGAATGTGTGTGTGTGTGTGTGTGTGTGTGTGTGTGTGTGTGTGTGTGTGTGTGTGTGTCTGTGTGTGTGTGTGCGTAGGTGTGTGTTTCTGTTTCCGCACAAGCATGGTGATTGACAAGCGAGTTAATGAAGGCGAGTAAAAACATACCCTCTTTGGCAGTAATCAACATTCGTCTTGAAGAGTGCCAAGGGTGGCACGCAATACATCCTGGAATGGGCGAAAACTCTGAAGAGAAAGATTGACGGTGCAGACGTAAAGGGTGAGGGGTGGGAGTGTGGTTATAGTGGTGAGAGAACGTGCAAAGGAAAAGGCCGAATGTCTGGCATTCCAATGTTTATAAGATACAGAGCAACCTGAAATCCTATATTGGGAATGTTTTGCCCAGAGCTTTAAGTATTTATTTAATGTTTCTCTCTCTCTCTCTCTCTCTCTCTCTCTCTCTCTCTCTCTCTCTCTCTCTCTCTCTCTCTCTCTCTTTTTTGTCACTCCAGAGGTACTACTCTACGCTGATCTTCGTACACAGTCACACCCTGGCTTGTCCCATCACAAGCTAGGCACCAACAAATCCGCAGGGAGGATTACTGTCAAGGCATGAAGAGCACCAGGAACAGTAGGAATAAATACATAACACCACAAAGAAAGAAACAACAAAAAGTCGTCTCAGAGATTCAGGAAAGAGACATGGATGACATGCAAGGTACAGTAACCTGAGAAGGATCACTTGCTGGTTTCCCTTTTGGCATTGCATTAGAAGACGGCTTAAAGGTAGTTGCATTGGTGTACTAGCATACTGTACCGTTTGCTGGCTTTTAAATGCCTCCAATAAGGAAAAACTTGATGTCTTGTTAGCCATGTGCACTAGCCATTGCAAAACCTGCAAAGAAATATATGTCATGTTTAAAAGCTGGTTTCCATACATATAAAATATTATTGAGAAACTAAAATTTGAATATAAATGTTAAAGATCGACCACAGTGTAAGTCATGCAACATGTACATGAGGCATCTGCTTGCAATACAGCTGGCATGAAAACAACCTTCACTCGCTATTCGTGCATGAAAGAGTACAAAGTATAGTGAAAACTGGTTTGTCTTCTAAAATGCAAAACACGTAGTTTTAGCTCTGAGATGTTCGTGCATTCCATAACTCAGTCTTGTAAGTTCATTAAGATAACTGCTGGCAACAATTTTGGCTTGACAATCAGTACGAAAAAGACTGAAGTGATGCACCAGCCAGCTCCGGGAAAGCCATACGTTGAGCCAGGCATCACCATCACTGGACAGCAACTGAACACTGCTCTATGGCTGTGAAACATGGACAGTTTACCAGCGTCATGCCAGGAAAACTGAAACCACTTTCCACACCATCTGCCTCAGAAGACACATGGGCATTAAGCTGCAAGAAAGGAGTCCGGACACTTAAGTCCACTTGTACTGGCCTGCCTAGCATCTTCACATCCTGATGCAGTCACAGCTTCGCTGGGCAGGTCAAATAGTTCTCATGCCAGACCATCGGCTGCCAAAGAAACTATTGTGTTTGGCGAACTACAACAAGGCAAACGCTCTCATGGAGGCCAGAAGAAGCGTTTTCAAAGACAGCCTCAAATCTTCCCTGAAGGCCTTCACATCAGCCACACAACATGGGAGCAGACTGCCCAGGACAGAGACGGGTGGCGATCAGTTGTCTGCAAAGGTGCAGAGACCTGTGAAAGCAACAGAATTGCTGCAGCTGAGCAGCGCAGGATGATCGGGAAGACCCGTGTCAACAGATCTCCCACTGCTGCCACCATCCCCTGTCCGTACTGTGATAGGTCTTTCCGGGCGCAGATCGGCCTGACCAGCCATCTACGCACTCACCCCCGATCCCAGGATGACTAGATACCTGCCTTGGACATCCATCCTGTTTTCTCTCCATATGATGTCATTTTTTTTCCACATTCTCCTTAAATACATGACAACATGTCTTTAGCAACAGATTGATAAACTCCGTATGGGAAATTCAAACCGATGGTCGGAGGGGAGGGGGAAACCGGTAGGGAGGTAAGATGGTAACGCCTGCCTTTCTGTTGCCTGCAGAGTTAGCCTTTCAGAAATTTATGGGCCAAACAAAACAGGTCTAGACAGGGAAATATTTGATTTGAAACGCACGCCAAGAGACGATCGGGATATTGACTGTCTGCATTATACACACACCGTAGTCACTTTTCTTTGGTGTTTTTCCCCTCTCTGATTGAACAGGTCAGCTGACTGATGCAGCAAAATTGGTTTGGACATAGAATCAACAGAGTACACACCGCTGTACAAAAACAATTTAAAGACATTCCTGAGATGATTTGTATTAATGTTTCCAGATTTCGTCTCTGTGTTCTTCAGCTTTTTCAACGGTATGTGGTGTTTTTCATGCCGTGTAGATCAACACTTAGTCTTTTGGAAGATAGGCCCTAGAATAGAAGTTCTTTTTATAACGTTTGCAAGGGAGGTAATCTAAGTTAGAGCTCATACTCGGCATATGACCCGCCGTTTGAATAGGATCGATGCCGATGGAGATACGCCCAAAGCAATGTTGTTTCATCGGTCAGCTTGGTGACTAAACCCGAGAAAGACAAGATCAAAAACGTGAGAGTAGCTTTTTACAGTGTCATTTTTTCGTAGCTTATCGGAGCGACAGGATATGTGAGAGACACTTGGCCGAAAGTTCTTTGCCACACATGTTCGGAAGCCGTATTAGAGCAACATAACGTGTTCCCTTTCTAATCCCTATGTGTGTGTGTGTGTGTGTGTGTGTGTGTGTGTGTGTGTTCAAGATGTAGAAGTCAGCAGGGTGGTCCAATGCATTAATTTTTCCTTTACTTTATGCCTAAGTTGTCAATCCAAAAGATGAAGAATCCTGCCAGAAAAAGTATATCTGTTCAAAGTTTTATGCACATCAAGAGAGAGAGAGAGAGAGAGAGAGAGAGAGAGAGAGAGAGAATTAGAGCTTGAACACACCACTATATTGCACGAGTTATGTTGTTATATAGTATTATGCAAACACGTGTACTAAGCAGTTCAATACACGGGTTGTTTTGTTTTGTTTTGTTTTGTTTTGTTTTGTTTTTGCCCTTACTGAGACGTATGTGTTCACAAAATAGTTTCGTTTATGATATGATACGTTCATATTTTATTGCACAAATCTGTCTGATGTTGACCCTTTCATTTTTTATGTGTATTCAATGGGCACTGCTTAGCCATTAGAATGAATAGTAGAGCTGAGCTGTGGAAAATTAACAAGCAAATGACAGGGATGACATGGATATCGTAACAAGTTTGATTGTAATCTTTAATGTTTGGTTACGTCTCCATACGGTAAGCAGTATGTACACAAAGTATTGTTTTTCCATTCCGATCTAGCTACGTTTGAAATATTGAGTCTGATGATAAACAATACAAACCGAAAATATTCGATTGGTATGATTCTGGTCCTTTGAGAGAAGGCAGTTTTTAAAAACCAGCTTTGGAGCCGCTAAAATTATCTAGCTTCGATGAGCTACGAGAAATGAAATTGAATACACGTACGAGTATTTACCGCGCAAGACGAAGTTTGTGTACAAGTGCATGGTTGGAGTTGATTGACAGTTATACGAATGAGTGGGGATATATATATGCTCCAGACCCCTCCCTCTCCTCTAACCCTTGGTCTTCCAGTTTCTTACAGGACAAATGAACGTGATTTTATTTGCAAGGAACTAAAACAAGCCATCAGAATTTTACCTTTCCCCCTCCTGATTCAACAAAACTTGCAAACCAATTCTTTAGAAGTACTGTAAATAACTGGTTTGCCATCCTAAAGTATAGTACGTACAGGCATGTACATTGTACGTATTTCTGATTTCCTTCAACTTCCAATTATAATAATAAACTTGTCTTACAAACCAAAGGTTCATTTATGTATCTCATTGCTCGCTTCCCTGGTGTCTTTATTAAAGAAGTAAAGTACTAAATGAAACGAGATACAAGAAAACGTCAAACAAATAAAACACAAAATAGCATAGAACACGGAGTCACAACTTCAAAATGTCCTCGCAGAGATATAGCCCGGAGATAATGGGGGGCACGCGAGAGACGCGTGTCAGAGTTAAAATCTAGGGGGGGGGGGGGGGGGGGGGGGGGTTAACTTGGGCTCTTCCTTTACGATAACGCATTAGAGGCGGCGTGCAGGTGCAGACATCTAATGTTAAGACACTGCAATGTCAAAAAAAATGCAGACGAAAGTTTTGAAATATTCACGTCACTAGTAATTAGTCAATTAAAAGTCAGCTCACTGATTTGTCCGGGTTGTTATCGTTGCTTCTCTGTGTTTGTGTGCCATCCAGGCGTCTCTCTCTCTCTCTCTCTCTCTCTCTCTCTCTCTCTCTCTCTCTCTCTGTGTTTTCTCTCTGTCTGTATCTCTGTTTCTCTCTCTCTGTCTCTCTGTCTCTTTGCCCTCTCTCTCTCTCTCTCTCTCTCTCTCTCTCTCTCTCTCTCTCTCTCTCTCTCTCTCTCTCTCTTTCTCTGTGTGCGCGCGCGGTGTGTGTGTGTGTGTGTGTGTGTGTGTGTGTGTGTGTGTGTGTGTGTGTGTGTGTGAACAGTTAGTCTGCTCGGGTGAAATGAATATGCATTAGATGGTGATATAGACTACGAAAAAGAACAAAAAGGAAACATTCAAACGAGCCAAAAATGAACCTGTTTACGAGGTTTTCATTCTTAGAAACAGGCATCTCTTTTCATTGTCACTTTACGGCTGGAAGAAAAAAACAAATATCCAGACGACTGAAAACGATAACGATACGATAACGATAATTTATTCAAGAAAGGCCACAGCCCCATTTGAAGGGGGTATTGACATGTAACTGATGTAACAACACATTAATATACAAGCACATATAAACAATTTCAAGTCAGGTAACTCCTCCTCTTGAAGGATTTATACAAATAAGAAGCTAGATCACAAACACATTCTCATTTCTTGACGACAAAAGCAAGACAAGCCTAAAAACATCTAATTCTGTATGAACGTTGTAACGTTGCCTGTGTACAGCAATATCAGATACACCGAATCTAAATTTAGTTAATGCAGATCTGACAAAACTATTAATATTCATCGACAGATAAGGTTCCACTACCATTACCTGGTTTGACTTTAGAAATCGAAACAAAGAAAATCTCTCACTGCTTTTAATATGACTATTCCAGTCTTGCAAGTTACAATCAATTATTCTCTGCTTAAAACAAGCCAAAAATGTTTTGACACATCCAACACTCTGTTCTAACCAAACAAACGAAAACCCATAACTACAAAGGCATTTACGAACAGAAGTTGCCCAAGTTGACTTACCTCTGGAATCTAAATCAAATAATACTTTGTATGCTTTTGCAGTAATCTGTGTTCTCCCATACGCACGAGCTTAAGCCAATAACTAATACATTTCACGTATGAATTTACATAAATGGGATATCTGCCAAGCTCACCATAAACCAAATCATTAGGGGTTCGTCTATCCACATGCAAAAAGCGTTTCATAGCAAATAAATGTAATTTTTCAATTTCATGACTTTATCCAATCCCCAAATCTCAGCGCCATACTGTGCAATAGGCTGCACTTGGGCATCAAACAATTTTAAAAAATAATTTAACCGAAACACTTTCAAATTTATAAAGCAAGCTTAAAATAGCTATAACAGCACGCTTTCCTCTGTTAACAAGATCATGACAGGCAAACGTAAAGCTAAGTTTTGTTGAAAAATATATGCCCAAGTACTTGTAAGCATTTACCACCGACATTTGCGAACTTCCATACGACCCACTTTCACGCGATGCTAAAAAAAACCACCCTTTCGAAAAACTATAATGTTTGATTTACCCATGTTTACTTCAAATCCAGTCTACATGCTGCAGAATGCCAGAAAATTATTCAATTGGTTTTGTAATCCTACGACAGTTTCAGAGAGCAAGACGATATCATCTGCAAATAACAATATAAATAATTCAATCAAGCCAAAATTGACACCGTGTCTTCCCTTCTCAATAAATTTCTATTGCTAATTCATTAATATACAATGAAAATAATATTGGGCTGCAGACATCCCCCTTTTAACACCCTGGGTACATCTAATATAGTCACTAAATTTTGCCCCACATCTTATCGTAGCTTTAACATCTTTGTACATTGATTTTACACAATTATATAATTTACCTTTGATTCCGTTTTTTTTGTAAGTATCGGCCACAAAAGTTTCCTTGAAATGGAGTCAAAGGCCTTTTCAAAGTCTATAAAGGCAACATAGAGCTTACGGTTATTAGAAAATTGTTTCTGGACAGCTGCTAATAGAGTGAACATATGATCAATTGTACAAAAGTTTTTCTTGAACCCTGCCTGATGATCACCTGTTATATTGTTTACTTCAATCCATTCTGACAATCTCTTGTTAATTATAGAACCAAATACTTTACTTGCAATATCAGACAAGGAAATTCCTCTGTAATTGTTAGGGTCATTCGTATTACCTTTTTTAAAGAGAGGGAGAATAAATGATTTTTGCCAATCTTCAGGATAAATTCCATTGTCAAACAAATTATTAAACAATTTAACCAGAAAATCAGTTCCAACATTACCAACATTTAAAAAAAAAAAAAACTCACAAATCATGCCATCTGGACCAGCTGCCTTTCCATTTTTTAGCTTTCTTATTGCAGCAACAACTTCAATTTTACTTATAGGACGATCATAATATTCTATATATCCATTGTCGCATATCATATCATTTTCTAGAATTTCAGTTTCTGTCGTAGAATCCTTATCCAGCACATGCTTAAAATGATTATACCATTCATCTATAGTGATTTTGTTTTGATTATATACTCGCTTTTTAAATACTGTACGTACATTTCTCCAGAACTCTTGCTGACTATCAATCAATACTTGTGACCACTTTTTTCAAACAGTAAATCATTGTGTTGTTTCTTCTTTCTTTGTAATAAATTTTTATACTCACGTCGAGCTACACAGTATAGATGTCGGACACCTTTATCTAATGTGTTGCAAAATGTTCTTAACAATTTTCGTAAATTTTGTCTTTCAATTTTACATTCGGCATCAAACCAATCATTTTTTGTCGTTTCACTCTGTTTACACAAACTTTACGTTTCATACCGTCAGCAGCTCTTTTTACAGAACTGTTAAACAAGTTAAGTGCATCATTTATATTTACATCTACTAAATCCATAGCACGAAATAACTGGAATTTGATTTCCTGTGAGTTCATTGTGTCTATGAAATTCAAGGCATAATCCTTATCCCCCACAAACTTTTCAATATACTCTCTCCTTTTCTTCATTTTCATTCACACCCACATTTGTTCCTAGGACATTTACGCTAAGTTCCAAAGGCATATGATCAGATTCCAATCGTTCTTTCACACACACAATTTACAAGAAGAGTTTATAAAGTCAAAAAGTTCACATGATGCTATAAAGTAATCATTCACACTACAACCTGATTCACACACATATGTAAAGTGACCACTGATGTCACTCGAACAAAGACCATTAAGAATGTACAGACCCAAAGCATTACACATGTTTAATAGACGTTTACCATATTCATTCAATACCTTGTCTTGAGACTGTCGCTTAACTGTAGACGAATCAGATTTGTCAAAACCATGAAACGTTTTTAATATTGTCATCACATTCTGGAGATATGTCTGCTGTTCGACCGTTAAAGTCACCACACATCAATATTGACATCTTATCGCTGAAACATATATTATTTACAATACAATCCTCAATTTGACTGATCCCATTATCCACGTTTAACACAGAATAGTATGGTGATTTCTCGGGTGGAACATATGTACATAAATATAAGATATCATTTGATAAGCAGAACAAATTTTTATCAAGAACAAATAATAAACATTATCATAATGAACTACAACTTGTTTTACAAATTTCACAAGACTATTCCTGATTAAACATATTACTCCCCCTGATCTCCTTCCTCGCTCAGTAAATCGTAAAGCTGGCTTTTACAAACACAGTGTGATCACTAAACACAGTGGACTGGAAATCATCAACAAAAGACTCAACAAGACAGACAAAATCAAAAGATGACACATATTCAATAAAATCAGTATTAGAAAGCTTCGACAATATACCGCCTATGTTCCAATGGAGAAAAGAATAGTTTTTAATAACGGGCGTATTTATTGTAACTGGTGTAATTACAGTAGTTGGCATGATCGTAGTGGTTAGTGATTAATGTTTATTTGTGGATCATAAACCCCATCTGTCATTTCAAGCTGTACAACTGGAACACAATCCTCACATGCACGCATTTTTATTGACACATTCGTCTCTTAAACTATGAACACCAACTTCGGAGGGGACGCTTTCGTTCGATACTGGAGATGAATTGCTCTTATTCCCGTTTGATTATGTACATAAACATTGGAGCAGAGACATTCATTCGATAATGAAATCAAAGCATTTTCATTCACGCGTTCATTCACTTTATAAGATAAGCATTTATTCGATGAAGAAGATATTTTGTTCTCAGCCACTCTTTCATTACATACATAAACTTCAGAAGACAAATGAGCATCAAACACGAAAGAAAAACACTTTCATCCACGCTATCATTATGTGCATGACCCAAATTCGATGTGTTGCCAGGTACACATTTATCGGCCACCGTGAAAACATCTGAATGTGTTCGTTTGAACGACGCATTGCACGCACAGTATCTGTCGTGAACTTCACAGCTAACAAGGGACGTTGACACAGCTGTGTCACCCCGTCCCAATCCGAACTGCACGTGCCGTGCCATCCTTCCCTTCTCCTGTACACGGTGTTACACTTGTTTCTGTACCCTCCGCGTTTTTTATTTAGGTACTGATTTGATGAATTAAATTGTTTTGATATTTCTCTAACGGCCGGCCATACCTCTAGGTAGACAGTTTCAGATTACTATCTTGGTCAAGGTAATATTTTTTTTCCTTCGATCACCAGGTGATCAAAGATCATTGATACCTTTTATTTTCTTTTCTTGCGTCTTTCAGATGAGGGACAAGTTTTTTACGAATTTCTCTCACTCGCTGGGAGAAGTCTTCACCCACAAATACATTTGTACCACGTAGCTTATGCCTGGCACCCAGTATTGATTCCTTATCCTCCTTAAAAAATGTGCAGCAACCAATGATTGGAGAATCATGTTTCGCATTCAATCTTGTTCAATGGCAGATGATCATGTACTCGTTCATATGATTACTGTATGGATTTACTCTCTGTATGTGTGTGTGTGTGTGTGTGTGTGTGTGTGTGTGTGTGTGTGTGTGTGTGTGTGTGTGTTTAATGTATGTTTCCATATTTTTGTAATTAAAAAAAGATGTTTTTTTTATTGTTGATTACACACACACACACACACACACACACACACACACACACATGCACGCGCACAAACGTAGGCGCACATGTGCGCACACACGCGCGGTCGCACGCATGCAGGCGCGCACGCGCACACACGCACACACTCATGCACGTGCGTGCAGACGCACGTGTAATTGTGTGTGTGTGTGTGTGTGTGTGTGTGTGTGTGTGTGTGTGTGTGTCCTCAGTACGCATTCTCCTTTTCATATCACGCACTCTAAAACTGACTTTCGAAACACACTGCGATCTCCTTGAAACCTTCCATTTTCTTTGCTGCCTTCAAATGCCAACACCGCAATTCAGGCAAAAACTACCTCTTAATCCTGGGGTTCTGTTACACATCCAAGATGATGCGAGAGGAGAAATGATGCTGGAAATGTTCTGAAGTAAAACTGAGAGAGTGCTTTTTTTCGGATCTTAAATCAAATATTACAGAGATCATGTGGAAATGAAAAAAAAAAAAAGAAACGCGAAAATCTTGGGGTAGCACCGATTGCTCTGTCCGATCTTTAGAGCACAAGAACATCACTCACACGAATATATGACTGCGTTCACGTGCAAGCGTGGCTGACTGTTATGGACAGCAGTTTTATTCGAATTGTTCGTGCAGTTCTTCATGAAGATCGTCAAGTTTGTTTTGCAAACCTGAATAACGTTTATCAGCCATCGTGTTCTGCACAATCTCGAATATTGAGGAGTGGCGGTAGACAAGTGCTATGGCTCTGTGTGTATATCAGTGTGGTTGTCAAGCATATTCTCATCACACCCATCCGTCTAAGAGAGAATAGGAAAGCTGATTTGTACTATATATGTACTCGATTTCACCGGGGATGTTATCATTTCACGCCTGCTCGTGACTACATGAGTGACAGCCCACTCGTCGTTTATCTTTCACACCCTGCCCCCACCCCTTTCTTTCTTTCTTTTTTTTTTTTTTTTTTTTTACGAGTGAGTCCCCTTTACTTTTGGAGCCTGAAGCTGTGACGTCAACGGACACATGTTAAGATACGCAACACTGGAATCGGACTACCTTTCTTAATCACTATGGGACGTCTGTCATGGTCGTATTGCCTGATGGTAGCAGGGGTTGAGAGTATTGAGAAGCACAGACGACTGCGCTATTTGCGATTCAAGGACGTCGTCTCACTCTTTCTGTGTCCAGCGAGAACGGGTTGTGTTCAATACAGCAGTGGCCGTGATAGGGCCGTGTGCAGCCAGCCAGCCACTCGGCGATACAGCAGTGGCCGTGATAGGGCCGTGTGCAGCCAGCCAGCCACTCGGCAATACAGCAGTGGCCGTGATAGGGCCGTGTGCAGCCAGCCAGTCCCTCAGCAATACAGCAGTGGCCGTGATAGGGCCGTGTGCAGCCAGCCAGCCCCTCAGCAATACAGCAGTGGCCGTGATAGGGCCGTGTGCAGCCAGCCAGTCCCTCAGCAATACAGCAGTGGCCGTGATAGGGCCGTGTGCAGCCAGCCAGCCCCTCAGCAATACAGCAGTGGCCGTGATAGGGCCGTGTGCAGCCAGCCAGTCCCTCAGCAATACAGCAGTGGCCGTGATAGGGCCGTGTGCAGCCAGCCAGCCACTCGGCAATACAACAGTGGCCGTGATAGGGCCGTGTGCAGCCAGCCAGCCCCTCAGCAATACAGCAGCGGCCGTGATAGGGCCGTGTGCAGCCAGCCAGTCCCTCAGCAATACAGCAGTGGCCGTGATAGGGCCGTGTACAGCCAGCCAGCCCCTCAGCAGGGAACAAGGGTCTGGGGGTACACTTTTGCTGAGCGATGATCTCTTGCACAATCATCAGTAACTGGAGTTTTACACCGCCCCCCCCCCCCAACAGTTACTCTCTGTCTCTCTGTCTGTTTCTGTCTGTCTGTCTGTCTGTCTGTCTGTCTGTGTGTGTGTGTGTGTGTGTGTGTGTGTGTGTGTGTGTGTGTTTTGTGTGTGTGTGTGCCTGTGTGCGTCTGTGTGTGTATGAGAGACAGACTGTGTGTGTGTGTGTGTGTGTGTGTGTGTGTGTGTCTGTGTCTGTGTCTGTGTATGACAGACAGACTGTGTGTGTGTGTGTGTGTGTGTGTGTGTGTGTGTGTGTCTGTGTGTCTGTGCGTGTCTGTGTGTGTATGAGAGACAGACTCTGTGTGTGTGTGTGTGTGTGTGTGTGTGTGTGTGTGTGTGTGTGTGTGTGTGTGTGTGTGTGTGTGCACGCGCGCGAGTGTGTTAGGTAGAACTGCTGAAGTGAATTGCCTTAAAAAAATTTTGGATGGACTCGTCCGCCATCGCAATCGGTTCCTTTGTGTGTACTGAATACATGATTCACAGGGCACACAGAGTGGAGGAAGAGGAGGAACGATATAACACATAAACGCCATTTAAAACGATACAAAGGCCAGACATACGTGAAGCAGCTTATGTCATTTTCTACGGACGCACAAAGGCAATAGATAAACTTTTGTGTGTCTTTGAATAAATGGAACATGATCACTATCCTACACTGAATGGCTGTAAGGACCGTGACCTGTTTGAGGCTCATCATGTCCTAGGCACAGGTGTGTGGCAGGTGGACCTCTATCCTTTCGTACAGCACTCTTTTGATTTTTCGTAGCAAAAAGACCCATTGACTACCATGGTAGATCGAAAATTTTGGTGATGCATAATCATTTCTGAATCCACTCGAATGTCTAGGATTGTGGTCACACCGAACGTTTGGTTTCTATAGTCTACAAATCACTGGCTTGACTGAAGTGGGAACGATTTTCTTTCATTCAAAGGACGGAATACATCCCTATAACCTGCCAAATTCCGTTCGCTCTTCTTTGGCTCAGAAAGAACGTTCTGGCCAGCTAAGTTTGGCGTCGTTTAAGTATGCTGTGAACGCAATTCACGCGACCTCTTTGTCAAACATTTTATTTCTTATTTTAAAATACCGGAAACATGGAAACTGCGGGGCTTCGAATGACATGGCGACTTACAAACCCAGAATGAAACTAACTGTACACCCATCATAAAGTGAGCTAGCTACCTGACCAACCATTATCTTCACGATTAGAGAGAGCGTTTGAAGGTTGATTTCCATTAGTTTGAACCTAAACAGTTCCCTGATCATATTGTGCAATCCATGAACCAGTTGAAACCGCGCTGAGTTGCACGTAACTCGACAGTCTTGAATTGGATACTAAAATATCGCACGATTATAAACAAAGTCAAGTAGCGCGTCAGGAGACAATCTACACCCGTGATCTTAGAATTCCTTCAATAAAGGACGGCCTTTATACCTCCTACAATTGAACTAGACACCCAGTGACTGCTGAAGGAATGGAGAGGATTCTCAAAACGTAACATCCCGACACTGAAGCGGACCAAACTCATGACCTTTAGCGCAGATGTCATACGATCTTATCGCAGGACTACTGGCATTTTAACAGAAAGGGTAGGCTGATAAGTATGACATCCATTTTTTTTTTCAAATTCGTTTTAGGGGCTAACAGTCCAGTAATTACAACGATCGATTTAGGAGTACACAGCGGAATTGCTAGCAGGTTTCATTTTCTACTTTAGGACATTATTGGACTTCTCTCTCTCTCTCTCTCTCTCTCTCTCTCTCTCTCTCTCTCTCTCTCTCTCTCTCTCTCTCTGTGCAATATACTTAGCCAGTAGAGTTATTATCCTATTATTGTCATAGGACAACAAACTATAGAGGTTATGATTTTCTGTCGCAGTAATATTGAAAAGTTGAGACTTCTGTCTCACATCGTTATCAGCTGCACAATAGAATATAAAGTGATCTTCATTTTCTCTCACACCATCTGTACACATTACACGCAAATCATCTAATGTCAGGGAAAAGAAATGCTCGGTAGAAAATTCTAATATTTGAGTTGTTTGTTTTCATGTATGTCCGCAAGGTTGATGACCTCATTAAGAAATGGTTTTGTTCTCTTCGCTATGTACCAGCCGATGATGACGCGGACGGCGATGATAGATGTGACAGTGCAGGCAAGGTTTATAACAGCGACATGTGTGCCTAGGTGTGAGGCACTTGAGTTTATGATCATGTTGTTTCTTTTAAAAAAACCCACCTAATTTCATTTTCTTCTACATGGCTTCGAACTTCATCATTAACATTTACGTAACCCGTCATAATTTATGTTTCTTCGCATTATACACTGTTTTTTTTTGACGCTGCAAATATTAATGTACACCCCTTTGACATAAGGCTATGTAGGCCATTGTCAATAAAAATGTGTCTGAAGCGTCTCTCTCTCTCTCACTCTCTCTCTCTCTCTCTCTCTCTCTCCTCTCTCTCTCTCTCTCTCTCTCTCTCTCTCACACACACACACCACACACACACACACATACACATAGATAGATAGATAGATAGATAGATAGATAGATAGATAGATAGATAGATAGATAGATGTGTGTGTGTGTGTGTGTGTGTGTGTGTGTGTGTGTGTGTGTGTGTGTGTGTGTGTGTGCGCACGTGCGTGCTAGGGAGGAAGGAGAGTAGGTCAAGGAGGAACCACTTGATGATGTTTATGTACACTCTCTATCACCTCTCTCTCTCTACATCCCCACGTCTTTGTCTCCCCCCTCAGTCCCTCCCATTTCAATTTCCACCCCTCTCCCTGTCTCATTTAATCTCCCTGTCCTGCTTCATCAACTGAACAATAGGCATAAAGCGATAACTTTCTAGCAGGAGAAACAAATCAGCAAGTCAGTAGTATCAAAAGGAAAAAACATAAACAAACCAAGAACAAAAACAAAACAACCAGAAAACACACCAAAGGTACTAGCAAGCATCAACGTTTTTCTGGTAACAAAACACACTCCGCATCGATTCAAGTATTGTCACATCTGCTTGCCTGTGATTCCTATCAGATTAAAGAGAATGAAACTCGATGGGTGTCATTAGGCCTGTTTGCCATTTACAGGTGTCAGCAAAAGAAGCTCTCAGACATCTAGGTCGAAGGCGGATCAGGATGAGGGGTGAAAGAGGAGGAGGGGAAGAAGAGCGTATGATAGTGCAGGAAGAGATTGAGAAAAAGGGAAAACAAGGCACAAATAGAAACATTCCGTCCCCAACGTATCTTTCATCCAATCTCCCCCCTCCCCCTTCCCCACCCGACCCAGCTAGCCCCCTCTGCTCTACAGCTCTTTTTCGCTAGACACACACGCACGTGTTCCAGTCACATCTCTTTTAACCTCCCTGTAAAGAGACAAAAGAACAGACAGGAAATACAGGTATCGTGTTGTTGTCTCTCTCTCTCTCTCTCTCTCTCTCTCTCTCTCTCTCTCTCTCTCTCTCTCTCTCTCTCTCTCTCTCTCTCTCTCACACACACACACACACACACACACATATAGATAGATAGATAGATAGATAGATAGATAGATAGATAGATAGATAGATAGATAGATAGATAGATAGATAGATAGATAGAGATAGATAGATAGATAGATAGATAGATAGATAGATAGATAGATGTATGTATGTGTGTGTGTGTGTGTGTGTGTGTGTGTGTGTGTGTGTGTGCCCCGCGCGCGCGCGCATGCGTGCGTGCTAGGGAGGAAGGAGAGTAGGTCAAGGAGGAACCACTTGATGATGTTTATGTACACTCTCTATCACCTCTCTCTCTCTCTCTCTCTCTACATCCCCACGTCTTTGTCCCCCCCCCCCCCCTCAGTTCCCTCCCATTTCAATTTCCACCCCTCTCCCTGTCTCATTTAATCTCCCTGTCCTGCTTCATCAGCTGAACAATAGGCATAAAGCGATAACTTTCTAGCAGGAGAAACAAATCAGCAAGTCAGTAGTATCAAAAGGAAAAAAACATAAACAAACCAAGAACAACAAACAACCAGGAAAACACACCAAAGGTACTAGCAAGCATCAATGGTTTCTGGTAACAAAACACACTCCGCAATCGATTCAAGTATTGTCACATCCGCTTGCCTGTGATTCCTATCAGATGAAAGAGAATGAAACTCGATGGGTGTCATTAGGCCTGTTTGCCATTTACAGGTGTCAGCAAAAGAAGCTCTCAGACATTTCGGTCGAAGGCGGGTCAGGATGAGGGGTGAAAGAGGAGGAGGGGAAGAAGAGCGTATGATAGGGTTAGGAAGAGACTGAGAAAAAGGGAAAACAAGGGCACAAGTAGAAGCATTCAGTCCCCAACTTATATTTCATCCAATCTCCCCCCTCCCCCTTCCCCACCCGACCCAGCTAGCCCCCTCTGCTCCACCCCTCTTCTTCGCTAGACACACACGCACGTGTTCCAATCGCATCCCTTTGAACCTCCCTGTAAAGAGACAAAAAGAAAAGACAGGAAATACAGGTATCGTGTTGTTTTTTTGTTTTTTTTTTCTTGTTGTTGACAAGTTGTTCAGTGTGAACTAAAGAGCTATCTACCCATTTCAAACACCGTGTGCCGCGAGGGCTGAAGTTGATGTCATGGTTTTGTTTGGTTCTTTTGCTTCCTTTCAGACATTTTCATTTAGTAATCGCTTGAAATGGACGTCATTTGTATCGTGGTATACCATGCACAATCCATGGTGGCATGTACGTGTGTGTGTGTGTGTGTGTGTGTGGTGTGTGTGTGTGTGTGTGTGTGTGTGTGTGTTGTGTGTGTGTGTGTGTGTGTGTGTGTGTCTGTGTGTGTGTCTGTGTGTCTGTGTGTGTTTGCGCGCGCGCTCGCTTGCCCATATTTGTGCATATGTGTGTTTGTATGTGTTTGTGTATGCCTCTTGAGAGCGCATGTATGTGCGTGCCACCCTCATAAACCTCTCTCTCTCTCTCCTCTCTCTCTCTCTCTCTCCTCTCTCTCTCTCTCTCTCTCTCTCTCTCTCTCTCTCTCTCTCTGATGTCTGTGCGGCGTTCGAGGTGTGCATGAATGCGTCGGTAAGTGTGGGAGCGCGCGCGCGCGCGCGCGCGTGTGTGTGTATGTGTGTGTGTGTGTGTGTGTGTGTGTGTGTGTGTGTGTGTGTGTGTGTGTGTGTGCACGCGTGTGTGTATGTGTGTGTGTGTTTATCGCCTCATGCTAGATCTGCATCTTCATTTTATCATCTAAACGGCATACCGACCTTAAAAAGCTGGGAATGTAGGCAATAAGGTGCATCGGGTTACGTGCAGATTGATGTCATTCAGTTAATCACTCAACATCTGCTCAAGAGCGCAGAATCCTACAGTCAGCCTCTACGATATTCAAAGCAACAGGAACCTCTCCTGGTTTGAAGACCAATCTGTCGCCGGGCGACAAATTGGGCAGGGGTGAGGGACTGGTCGTTAACAACCCTCTCCAACAGAGGCTGAAGCACTTAATCTGATGAAGAGTCTGTCCTAAACTGTCGAGGTTGTTTTAGGTCGGAATCATCCATTTTCAGGTGGTGACAAACAGATACATTCTCTGTGTCCTGTTTTGCGCTGGTAAGTAGGCGTAACTCAACTAACAATAGTCAAAACAACTGTTTTTAAAGATCGAATATTCGAACCAAAAAGAGCAGCTGTCAGAACACAGGCAGTCCTGGAAACATCTGCGAGGTTAACACACTGATTTCAGCTGACTCTCTTCCATACATAACTCACCATCCCGTAGGCAAGACACCTCCGCTACTCACCTTACATCTTATCAGCTTGTGGTGCAGTAAAAGGAAGGTGTCTCCTACTTCTAAGTGCCTCTGGCACTAATGCTGATAGACTAACGCTCCATGACCTTTCAGACTGGTTCGGGAGGGAATCAATTCTTCACTGATTGAGGAGTACAGATCTGTCACTGGTTTTTTCTCGAGATAATCTGTAGCAAGCACACTGGTTTGTAGGATATGGTGAGTGATCAAACTTTGGGCAGTACTATTGCCGACCAAGATGTTCTCCACTGCTGGAAACCACACAGAGCGAGTGATGTATTGGAAGCCATGTTCAGGCGTCTGTCTGTCTTGTGCGCTCTGCCTTAAAAAAAAAAGTTTTTGTTCTGGTTGTAGTATTTTTTTTTTCCTCTGGATAGCTACTTTACTACCCCTGTAATTCTTTGTCACCACATCTGTCTTCTCTCTCTCTCTCTCTCTCTCTCTCTCTCTCTCTGAAGCCAATGGAATACCAATATCTGAGCTCCGAGACGGGTTCATTGCGGAATCTTACATTCTCAGAAGGGAGGGGGAATACAACAATGGAAACCTGTGTTTGTGTACAAGGGTGTGCATGTCTTTTTGCGATTGTTTACCTGTCACTCTGATGGATTTAGTTTGTATGAGGGCTTTATCTTTTCAAAGAATAGCATAGAGATACATTTATCACATCCTTATTTTAAAATATATGCATCAATTGAAATATCATATAACTCCACGAATCATTTTTACCTTGAACTGCAATAGTTTCTAAGCTGATTTGGAAAATAGGTGTTGCGTTAGAAACATCTAAAGAACTCATTGATTTTACCGACACTGTCCTTTTTCTCCTTTTTAACTTTCTTTTCTTTTTTTTCTTTGTTTTCTTTTTGCTCTTTTCATCGTCTTGTCCCTTCAAGGACATTACTCCTGTGCCACTCATTCCAACACTCAATTCGCAGTCACACCTTGGGCTCTCTTATCCAGCCCCAGCAATGATAATCCACTAGAAAAGTCAATATCAAGTCGTCACTAGAGGACACTCTGCACTGCTACTGAGTCACTTCAGTGGAGTTCAGTGGTTTCTGGTCTGATTCAACATACACATGACACCACCTACTACGCCCTCTTTTGACGACCGATTGCCTAGCTGTTCAATCAGCGTGAGTGAGCGTCCTCTCTGGAGAGTACCACTACGTTCGACCAAAAAAACAGTCCCTATGAATTTGCAGATACTGACGACTTCGACATGAATTCACCAAAGGCGGAGACATCGAAATGAAATCGAAACAGCAGTCATCACCAGAGCAAGGCATGAAAGTCCACATAGTTTGAGACTTTTTTATGATGATCGATGAGGCTATTGAAGATTGAACTGTGGGATGCAATCTCTAACAGATACAACATGGTGGAGATGTACTCTATGCTTCCTTCCATAGCAGATTCCGACATCGTCCAGGACCTTGAGATGTAGATGCATGCAGTGTTGTTTGGGAAATCTGAGCAAAACTACAAATTCAAAAATGAAAAAAAGAATAGTTTCACTCTCCATATTGGAGCCTACATAGAAAACTCAGCTGTGGGCAGGAGCCAGTCAAGTTAAAAAAAAAACTCTCACAGATAAGTGGCTCTGGTGGGAACCGAGACTAATTTCTCAGCCTCTGATCTGCAGTGCTAGCTACTGCCCCACGGTGGCTGGTGATCCTGTTCAATTAATCACTCAACTTCGACTCACTGTCACTGAAACATATGACCAATCTTCATGGTGATCAGAGCAACGCTTCTCTCCCCCGTCAACGACAATAGCACCAACCTCTGACTATAACTTAACTCAGTTATTCACAGAGAATGAGTTAACAGAAACTGTAGGCACTCACGTTTGCTTTTTTTTTTCTGGTTGGTGGTTAAACTATTTTGGCAACAGCTTGAAACATGTACCTACAGCGAATATCCCATTGTTTTGATCATTATAACCAAGCTGACTGCCCAAAGCCATTGCAGAGCTGTTAATCTCACACAAGTAAAACAAAAATGGTAGGTCACAAAACAAGTCAGCCCCTTCAGAAAAAAAAAATCATATTCCAGAAACTGTCAAAATGCGGTTATGACTTGGAAGCTGAACTGTCTCGTGAATTAGACCATGCTGAGAGCGCTAGGCAGTTCCCTTACTTTTGTACATCCAGATTAAAAGCAGAAAAGTAAAAATACATGAAAAACATCTGAGTGCCATAATGAAAAGATAGATAAATAGTTGAATGGGAACAAATGAATTGATTGATTAATTGATTGATTGATATATTGGATGGATGAGTTGATGAATCAATCAACTAACAAGCAAACTAAAAGTGGTATGGGCAAATGACACTGCCGAATGGACAGCTGGTGTCCACTCTCTGTAGTATGCACACAATTTTCTTTACCTGACTGTTAGAATATAAAAGAAAAAGAAAAAAGGGATTGACCTGATTGTTAGAATATAAAAGAAAAAGAAACAAGTGATTGTCTTAAACTGCTGTAAAGAAAAAGGTTGACAAAAATCTCTGAAAGAACAGAGGAGAAAAGTCTAAAAAAAAAAAAAACGTTTGTATAAGATGTTGAATTGTGGTAAGTGTTCTGGGAGCAGCACAATCGAGGGAGAAGGAAAAAAAAAAAAAAGATAGAAAAAGAAAGAAAAAGAAAGGGAGGAGGGAAGGAAAGAAAGAAAGGAAGGAAGGAAGGAAGAAGAAAGAAGAACAAGCAAAACATCCAGAAAAATAGGAAGAAAATATGGACGAAGGAAAGAAGGAACGAAGGAATGAAAGGAAGCAAAGAACGAAAGAAAGAAAGAAAGAAAAAGAAGAAAGAAAGAAAAACAAGAGCCCCCCCCCCAACACAAATCATTCTTTTCTTGTCAGGCTGTAACATCGTGGATCAAAGAGACAACCACCACCTCGACAATAAAAATTCTCAACAATTTAACCGTTGAATCCCCTCTGTAAAAAGAAAGAAGGAACGAGAAGAAAATACAATCGTGTCTGGATTATTATTGTAACGTACTGATTCCTCTTTTAAGACTTAAATGCATGCATAGCAAGATGATTAAAACGCCTCCAATTTTCAATATTTTGATTCTCTCTCTCTCTCTCTCTCTCTCTCTCTCTCTGGGTGCAGAAGGGAGAAGCAGGATGTGATGGAGACAGACAGACAGACACAGACAGAGACAGACACAGACAGACACAGACAGACAGACAGAAACAGAGACAGACAGAGTGTTGAGGAGATGCGAGTTCCAGGAAGAACAAAACCAACTGCACGAAGGAAATAGAACACGAAAAGAGAAACAAGAAGCTGAAAAGAGAGATCAACGGCATCCCAGGAGAGCGGTGTGTAGGAGTCAGCCAAGTGGACAAGACGAGAGAAAGATTTGCAGAAAGGCGAGACACGTGGCAAGGAATGGCTGTACCACGTTCACCTTACGGACGAGGGAAACTGCGCCTTCACTCCGGCTCTGACAAGTGAGCTGATAGCATGCACTGCCAGGCTCTTGCCCTTTTTTTTCCACATCTTCCCACACTTAAAACTCCTGACTTATTCTCTTCTCACTGCTTCTCCACCCACGCCCACATACATGTCCACCTTGTGATGATAAATTCAGTTCAATAGAATGAACTGGATCCTAATAGGTGGGTACATATATGTGTGTGTGGACAGCGAGGTGAATAGCGACTTAATGGAGAGGGACACAATGTGGGTAGATGTAGGTATTGCCAGACATCATAAGATAAAGTGTTGTTCTTGTTTTGAATCATCTCTTGTTTCTACAACACAAAAGAAGGCTTTTGATTAACGGTCACTGGCAATATACTCAGTTAAAATAAATACATTTTTCAACTTTTTTTTTTTTTTGTCGATTTTTTGTCGAGGTTTGTATACGACTGATATTAGAGATGTCAGTCTACAATTGTTTAGATATGAGATGTTGATTACATTTTCATTTCAGAGTAGGCTGCGCATCATTTCATTCCAAATATAGATTGTGTATGTGTTTGAGTTGATCTGCAGTGCAATTTGATTTTTTGTCGAGGTTTGTATACAACTGATATTAGAGATGTCAGTCTACAATTGTTTAGATATGAGATGTTAATTACATTTTCATTTCAGAGTAGGCTGCGTATCATTTCATTCCAAATATAGATTGTGTATGTTTTTTGAGTTGATCTGCGGTGCAATTTTTAGTTTAGTCACATTAAAATTTGTCTCAAAGAATAAATCAGCAGAGCAGCAATTTATTGCAACAACAACAGAGTCAATGTTACGAGAGCTTCACTTAAGAATTGCCGTCAATACACACTGCTTTAACATTGTTAAATGAATGCAATATAATTGAATCAATGAATGCTAATCCAGAAAAAATCTGATCCAAATAAGGACGACTCGATTGAAAAAAAAAGACCAAATCATGATAAAACTACAAAGGTTGGAACCAGATACATGTGACTGACTCACACCTGAATGTGCTGAGTTTGTGGCTGGGTCATATTTCACGTTTACTAAGTTTTCTTTGAATGCATGCAGCTGTGTGTGTGTGTGTGTGTGTGTGTGTGTGTGTGTGTGTGTGTGTGTGTGTGTGTGTGTGTGTGTGTGCATGCGTGCGTGCGTGCGTGCGAGCGTGTGTGTGTATGCGTGTGTTTCTCTGTATCTCTCTCTCTCTCTCTCTCTCTCCTCTCTCTCTCTCTCTCTCTCTCTCTCCCTCCCTCCCTCCCTCCGTCTGTGTGAGAAGGCTTATGTGCTTTCAGAACACTGACACTGTCACAGATTTCTTTATTGTCGTGCACGCATCCGAACACGCTTTTCACGCTTTCAGAAACACACAAGGGTGCATGCGCACGACTGGCCTCGCTGTAAACAAACTCCCTCTCCCTATCTGCATACGGATTCACAATGTCAGATTTTGTATTTGAATTCCCCGTGCCGTGTTCGCCTGCACATTGGACCATCCCCTTGAAACCGGCGTCATTCCAAAATGCTGTCCACTTGCGTTTACACCTGACCTACTAACACAAAAGCTATCAAAACTCCTCAAGAACATGTGTTTTACTAGGCCAGCCGTATTCCTATGATACCTCCACGATGCTTGTGTCATCTCCAGACAAGAAGAATTTCTTCCCTTCGATGACCAAATGGTCGTAGATCATGGTGGCCCTCTTTCCCTGTTCCTCGGCAGCTCTCAGAGGATGAGATGACAACTTTTTGCTAATTGACCTAACTCGCGGAGAACAGTCCTCTCCCACAAAACAGATTTTCCCCTTTCAGTGTCCACTTCGCCTTCAAGATCTGAACTTTTTCTTTATAGAATGTACATCTGGCTATGACTGGAGAGTCCGTCCCGTTTAGCGTTCACACGATGAACTCGGTCAAAGGAGACGTCATCAGTCGGATCCATCTTGTCAGTCAGCATGTCCCTCAGGTCTTCACATTGTTCAGTCGTCTCCTTTTCAGCCCTGGGAATTCCGTTCACACATAATGTTCTTTCTCTTTGATCGGCTCTCCAAATCGTCCATTTTTCTTTCTAAAGCTTTCAGTTGTTCTTGCACGCACTTATTTGATTGGTCGAGTTCATAATCTGACTGTCTTAAGATTTCTACTTCTTCAGTAAGAACCTGAACTTGACTTTTAGAGTCGAGAAAGATTTTTTTTTTTTATCTCCCCGAGGTCTTCTTGAACCTTGTCAAATTTACCCTGCATATTGTCAAACTTAATGCTCAAGCCGGTCAACATGGTCACGACGTCTGTCAAGGTAACTTCTGACCCCATCTTACTTTCCTAATGCCTGACTGACCGTCACTGTCCTCCTGACCTGCAATCTTTGTCCAGACTCATCCCCATGCTGCTTCTCGTCAGTCGGGACTGCTTTGCACTGGCAGACTTAGGAGGGCCAGGGCTAAGTTCAATGTCGCCGCACTGGATTAGTATTCCGCTTCAGAAAAAAACAATGTGGGTCAGTCCAACCATGACACCGTCTAGCCGAGATCTCGCCCTTAATGTCCGACATCTCAATTCTTCCTTCTTCTTGGCCCGACGATACATGAAAGTAAAAACATGCAGTCACAAAACATCCACATGTTGACCGGAACACGAGCGGTACCTCAGGAATGGTCTAAGACAGGTACGATGACCAACTGTCAACCCTCAGAGTGACCGGCCAAGAACAGTCGCAGTGTACAAAAGTAGCTGGACCGATGTCAAACACGTCATACACGTACACTGAAGAGTACACGTACACTCCCCCCCCCCCCCCCCCCCCCCCCCCCCCAAACAGTTTTCGAATAATCGTAAGTTTGTACAGAATACATGTATGATGTTGTTAAAGCTAATATAAGGTGTGGTGCCAAACGCAGTGAGCACATTAGATTACACAGGGTGTTAAGCAGGGTGACGTTTCTAGTCCTGTTTTATTCTTTTTTTTTATTATCGATTAGCTTCGGAAAGGGAAAACATTGTGTTTCATTTGATTTTTATTGAAATATTCATTCTACTTTTTGCAGATGATATTGGTTTACTGTCTGAAACTGTTATAGGGCTTCAAAAACAGTTGAACAATTTGTACTCAGCGACGCAGAGATTACAGCTCAAAGTAAATGTGGACAAAACAAACATAGTTTTACGAAAGGGTGGATATTTGTTGTCGCGTGGAAAGTTTTTTTTATGGAAATTCTAAAATTGCGATTGTGAACGCCTACAAATATATGGGTTTATATTTTCCTACAAAACTAAGATTTCCGTTTGCTTGCCAAGATCTTGTGGGAAAAGAAAAGCGGGCTGTTATGGCTGTTATGGCTATTTCAAGCGTCTTGTAAAAGTTTGAAAACGAGTCAGTAAAACTATTTTTCAGGATGGTTGATACTCAGGTCCAGCCTATAGTCCAGTATGGCGCTGAGGTTTGGGGTTTGGCGAAAGGACACGATATAGAGAAATTGCACTTATTTGCTATGAAACGGTTTTTTTGAATGTCGATAGGCGTACCCTAAATGCCTTGACGTATGGAGAAGTAAGTAGATTCCCTATTTATTTAAATTCATATATAAAATGTGTAAGATACTGGCTTAAACTGTTACGTATGGGGCAACATAAACTGTCAGCCAAAGCTTATAAAACATTGTTTCACCTGGATATGAGAGGGAAAACTTAGTGGGCATCAGGCATTCGTAAATGTTTATGTAATTATGTTTTTCGTTGGTATGGTTAGAACATGGGGCTGGCTGTGTCAGCAGTTTCTTGGCTTGTTTCAAGCAACGAACAATAGATTGCAGATGGCAGGACTAGGACAGCCACATTCAAAGCAGCGAACGATTTTCATTATTTAGGCTGTTGAAAAGTAATCAGTTAGTAGAAGCAGAAGCTTTCCTGTCTGTGAACTTGAATAGATTTATCAGGTCTGAAACTAACAAAATGCAGGTTTTGGTGTTTTGGATATTGCTGTACAACGTCAACGATATAATATCCACACAGAAAAGAATTTGTTGTGTCCATTGTGTAAATCTGGTAGGGAGATGGACTTCATTTTGCATTCTTATGTCCTGTTCTGGCAGATATACGACAAAAACGTATTCCGTTAGAATATCATCAACGTCCAGCACTGTTAAATTAAGTCTGTTTTTTTTTTGTCGTAAAAAAATTACAACATTGCAAGAAACCTTGCTTTATATCTGTACAAATCATTGAAAAGAAGGAGTGATTTGACCTAGGTAATTTGCATATCATGAGCATGTTTAAATTTTTGTGATAAAATACCTTGTTTAATTATGTTCTTTATTACTCACCCCCTTCAAAAGTGGCTGTGGCCTCTTTGAATAAACTTTCGTCATCGTTATCCTCGCGTGTGTGTGTGTGTGTGTGTGTGTGTTTGTGTGTGTGTGTGTGTGTGTGTGTGTGTGTGTGTGTGTGTGTGTGTCTGTGTGTGTGTCTGTCTGTCTGTGTCTGTGTGTGT
>JADBJO010002246.1:206372-213872 GCA_016801955.1 Conus betulinus
AGGTATAAGGATGTGACACCAGAAGTTTTTTTTTCTTATTATTTCTTTTTACACCCAGAAAATTATTAAGCGGGGAAAGTGACGGGAGAGGGTAGTGGATGAAGAGGTTGGGATAGAGGTAAGCGTAGTACAACAATGCATAGTCACAGAAGGCTTTGCTGCTGACGTGGTGCTGTTTTCTTTTTTTTTGTGTGTGATTTTTCCTACTGGCATGCGTTCTCCGTTTCAAAATTCGACCATTGTGGGAGTAGAGGGTAAGGGGAAGAGATGAGCGGGAAGAGAGATGGGGTGGGGGTAGGGACGAAGAGCAGGAGGAGGAGGAGGAGCTTTATCCCTGATCGGTCAGTACCCGTGCGCACCTGTGACCCACCCAGTGTGCTCTTCAGTTGTGGCCATTTGCCTCTGTCTGTGGTGGAGAAGTATGGTGAACAGAGAGACAGACAGACAGACAGACACACACACACACACACACACACATTTTGGTGATCTGCAATAAGTTGGTTTGTGCGGTGATCACAGATGGAATGTGCGTCCAGTCTACCTTTTTTTTTTGAGTCGTGCAGTGTTGATGGCAGTTTTGGCTACTGAACCGGCGACCATTTGGAGCGGCACACTTCAACTGGAATATTCGCATTGATCTGATCACTGCCGTAAGCCTTTACTGCTTACAGGTCATCAATGCCTATTCTTATTCTTTTATTTGATTTTTTTTTTTTTTTTTTTTTTTTTTAAAGTGTATTAGAGTGAATTTTTTTTTTTAATTTTATTTTTTTCTTGTTTTGTTTTGCTAGTTCTAATCGGGAACTCAGCAATGACGTAATATAATGTCGTAACTTATGTACACGGAGAGTGTCGTCATTTTGTTTTGACATCATTTTTGACCATGGAATTTCAGACTGGAAAGAACAGTTCATACCTGATGGTGACAACTCCCTTGAAGCAAGTTCAACTTAGTTATCTTAAATCATCTTTCGTACCAATTTTGTTGAACAAAGAAGATTATAATGTTATTATTAAAGATTCAGGTGACGGCTCTCTGCTCCTGCGACATCTATATCCTCATTACACAAAAAGGCAATAGAGTCCGTGACTGGTGAAGTTGTGTCTGTCAAAAGTTAAGAGATGATAGTTTTTATATTCAGTGCAAAAATGAGAGACAAAGTAAGAAGCTGATGCAGACACAAAGTATTGCTGGTATAGCTGTTGAAACTACTAAGCCCCAAGTAAAAACAGTTGGTATTGTTTTCAAGGACCTGGATGAGAGTCTTCTGTCTTCTGTTCCAAGTATTGTGAGCGGGGTCCGAAAATCAGTTCTTAAAAACGGGAAAAAAGTGACAATAATTACTTTCAAACTTCAGCTTCCAGAAAAACTTAGTATTGACAATGTTGTGTTGAAGATACACCCATATTGCGCCAATAAAAGGTGTACGTGTTGTCAGCGTTTGCATCACACCAAGAAACACTGTTTAAGTAAAGTACAGATATGCAGCAGATGTGGTCAGTCATCACACCCCCGAGAGAACTGCACCTTGGACAGATTCTGTGTGAACTGCAAAGGTGACCATTCATCGGCTTTTCATGGATGTCCTGCTAAAAAGATGGCCAAAGAAGTCAATGTTTTGAAATCAAAGAACTATATTTCGTTTCAAGAGGCTATTCGTCAAGCAAAGCTGAAGCTGAAACAGACAGAGTCCGTTAATCAGAAATCTTATGCGGACGTTGTAAAGAATGCTTGTAGTGTTGATTGCAAATCTACACAAACTGCTGTAAAGTTGTTTTCCGTTTCAACTCAAACGGAAGGCTATTATGAAAACTCAAAACACTGGAAGGCTATCAGCTGAAACATAGCCACCAAATCACTGTCCCCTGAAGAACCATCAGCTGATCAACATAGCGACCAGCAGTCATTTCCCTCCATGAATCATCATCATCAGCTGATCAACATGGCAACCAACAGTCATCTCCCTCCATGAAGTCATCTGCTGGTCAACATTCCAACTGGCAGTCAATTCCCTCTAAGAAGTCATCCGCTGATCATCAAGGCGACCAGCAGTCATCTCCCTCCAAGAAGTCTCCTGCTGGTCAACATGGCGACCCAGCAGTCATCTCCCTCCAAGAAGTCATCTGCTCGTCAACATGGCGACCTGCAGTCATCTCCCTCCAAGGAGTCATCTGCTGGTCGACATGGCGACCTGCAGTCATCTTCCTTCAAGAAGTCAACTGCTGTTTCAACATGGCGACCTACAGTCCATCTCCCTCCAAGAAGTCATCCGCTGGTCGACATGGCGACCAGCATTCATCTTCCCTGAAGTCATCAGTCGGTCAACATGGCGAGCAGCAGTCATCTCTTCCCAAGTCATCAGCTGGTCAACATGGCGACCAGCAGTCATCTTCCTGGCAGAGGGCTAGTCAAAAAAATGTTCAACAATCATCTTCTCTGCTGACGCCGACGGATGTTAAACAGCGCAACCATCTGCCATTTTCCGCTCGGGCGTTTTTTTTTTTGTGCAACATCGGGCCCAATCATCATATTGTGTGAAGCAGCTTTCAGTAGGAGGTCATTGTGATAGCCTGTCATCCCCAAATCAACATAGAAGAGTTCATGATGGTCAGTAAGTAAGTATCCATGATCAGCCCTGTGTGAAAAAAAAAAAATCCCCCCCTCCCCCTCCCCCCCCCCCCCCCCCCCCCCATTCTCTAGGTAACGGGTGCTGCTTTTCGCAGTTTTGATCAGGTTATTGTACTGCGTCACCTACGTCACCTATATGATACTTATCCATCATTAAATTAGGTTAACATATGACAGAAAAAAAGAACAACACACATGATAATTTGTCGGTTCTACAATGGAACGCACGTTCCTTGTCAACTAATATTGATAATTTGTGTATGCATCTTTCTAGTAAATTTCATCATGTACTTCTCCTTCAGTCCTTAAATGTCACTCAGCAGAAGCTGCCAAAGTTACAAGGTTATTACTATCCCCCGGTTTATCATATATGCAAAGATTCTGATAAAGTTAGTACAGCTATCTATGTACAATGTGGTTTAGATTACACGTACGTTAGTCCTCTTTCTTTTTACAAAAGATATGGTTAATGTGTCGGCATCCTTTATAAAATGAAAGTTTCAAACAATCAAATTTTACACATTTTGCATCAGTTTATTACCCTAAGGGCCCTGATGGGCAAAATACTAATTGGTTACGTTCTCTAAACTGTTCTAAAGAAAAGTGGATCGTTGGTGGCGATTTCAATTCTCATGCTCCTTTCTGGGATGAAGATTGTCAAATAGTTTCTCACCCTGATTTTCTGGAAACTGTTGTGGATTCATCTTTAGTTTTGCTTAACGACGGGAGAATTACGCGCATCCCAGACATATCTCATCATAGAGCATCGGCGCTTGATCTAACCTTTGTTTCACCTGCTTTAGCATTAACAGCAAAGTGGGATACAGCCAATGACCCACTAGGTAGTGACCATGTGCCAATACTACTTTTTTATCTTTTAAAGAATCCGTTGGATCTGAAGTTAGTGGTGAAGATGTTATACCTAAATTTAATTACATAAAGGCAGATTGGGAAACTTTTCAAAATTACCTCACTGAGAAGACTGAGAGTGAAGTTATTTGTGAGGATGTTAACATCTTTTTTGATAACTTTCAGAAAGCAGTTCTTGAGGCTGCTGCTCTAGCTATTCCTAAAAAAGGATCAAAAAGGTGTGAAACATTCTCAGGGAATGTCTGGTGGAATCAGGCTTGCGAGGATGCTGTTAAAGCAAAAACATTAGCATATCTTAACTGGCTAAAAGTTAGAAAAGTTCCTGTGCAAGAGATAAAAGATGCAGCTCATAAAGAAATGTGCAGTACAAAAATAAAAGCAAACAGAGTCACAGCGCAAGCAAAAAGACAATACTGGTCACAGTTCTGTCTAAATGAAGTATCTGATTGTAAAGACTTGAAAAGGTGTGGGATAAGGTGAAAGAAATGAAATCGGGCATTAAACTCCAAGATTATCCGATCAAAAAAACAAGTAAAGAATTTCTATCTCCCAAAGAAAAGGCTGAGGAATTTGCATCTATGTACGTTAAAACATGTTGTACGGAATGTTTGCCTAATGAACAAAAGTCGTTTAGAGATTAAAAGAAAAAAAATACTGATAACTATAGAGATCCTGTACCAAACACAACAGTACTATAAATGTATCAATATCTTTACAGGAAGTCAGGAATGCTATCCGTCTGTTGGAAATAAAAAGGTTTTCGGTTGGTTTGGATGGGATTTCTTACACTATGTTAAACCATTTACCAGAGAACTGGATAGTCATTTTACATAAATTATTTAACAAATGTTGGGAATGTGGACAAATTCCCGATAAGTGGAAGACGTCTATTGTGACTCCTATTCTAAAGCAGGGCAAGCCTCGGTCTGAGACGTCTAGTTATAGACCCATTTCAGTCACGTCTCATACTGGAAAAGTCATGAAAAAAAATAGTAAATTTCAGAATGGCCTATTACTGTGATAAAAATGATGTATTTTCTTCACATCAAGCTGGATTTAGAAAAGGACGAAGTACAATTGATCACCTGACACGACTAACTACTCATATTAAGAAACAGTTTTCTAAACGTAAAAGTGTCCTTGCTTCCTTCTTTGATCTCTTACTAAAGCTTACGATAGAGTGTGGCACAGCCGACTACTGTATAAATTAAAACAAATTGGTCTTTCTGGTCACGTCTACAATTATGTGAAATCCTTTTTAAGGAGACACATATAATGACCAAAGTTGGTGTGACTTTATCATCCTCAAGATCTATAGATATGGGAATTCCACAAGGTTCTATTATCTCCCCTTTGTTATTCAACGTAATGCTATATGACTTATGTACATGTTTTTCATCATATACCAAGGTAGCTCAATATGCTGATGACATTGCAATATGGATTAATGTATCTTTAAAGAAAAGAACAAATTTACGTCACATAAATTATATTCAGAAGCTCTTTCAGAACGAGCTGGATAATTAAATAGTTATATGCATTTGAACGGCTTTCAATTCTCTGTTGAAAAGACACATTTGGTTCTCTTTAACAATGGATATAACCCAAGTAACTTGCCTATATTCTTTCTGGGAGGACGGGATTTTTTTTTTATAAACTTGAAGTAAAATTTTTAGGCGTCCTACTTACACCAAAACTAAACTGAAAAAAAACATATAGACTCGATAGTTACTAAAGCGGTTAAAAGTTTGAATTTTCTAAAAATTGTCAGTCACTCTCCATGGGGACAGGATCCCAAAGTTTTGTTGCATTTAGCAACCAGTCTTGTTCGATCAAGATTGACTTACGGACAGGAGGTATTCTTTTCAGCTCCGCGATCGCATTTAAAGAAACTTCAAAGAATTGACAGTAAAGCTGTAAAGTTGTCCCCTGGGTGTACCTGTGCACACTAAGTCCTCTGAAGTTTATAAGATAGCAGGCCTTTTGCCACTTGATGAAGAAAGGAAAATAAGTTCTGTAAAATATGTAGTGAGACGGATTGCCGTGGACGACCTTGAAGAGTTAAATACACGATCCGACATTGATTTTTCGAAAAATGCACAAAAAAAAAAATTTAGAGACGCTTCGTTCATATGTTTCGGACGTTTTTAATTCATCAAAGATTAACCCACACGAGGTAGCGCCTCGCGTACTGGTTCCGCCGGTACCCCCTTGGGAACTAACGGAAGTAAAAGTTAACATTTTTTTCTTCTGATCTAAATAAAGCGATGTCGCCGCATGTGTTGTTAGCAGCATCTGTCAAAATTGACATGAAAAAAGTTTACTAACTATTTGAAAGTATACACTGACGGCTCAGTTCTTGATGATGGTAGTGCGGGATCTGGCTTGTAATTCCAGATTACAAAGCTGAAAAATCATATTATTTAGGTAAGGGTCATTCCATATTTACAGCTGAACTTGTTGCTGTCCTGATGGCATTAAATTATTTAATTTCCTTGCCAGTCTCAATATTTAATATCCCTTTTGTGTTGATTCACAGTCAGTATTAAAAAGTTTGCATTGTTTTGAAAATACACAGAGAGAGGAATTATTATTTGAGATTAAGTACATGTTGCACTGTCTTTACATGAAGGTACTAATGTTGTATTTTCGTGGGTCCCATCGCACACCTCCTTCATTTTTAACGATCAAGCAGATAGAGCAGCAAAAAGGGGAGCAAAGAATATATTAGGTAGTATTAAGGTTGACTGTCCTTTGTCACACAAGAAATTAGTCATATCATCGAAAGGGATTTCTGGAGTCAATACAGATCCTCATCAAAACCTCGTCAGCAAACTCTGTCAAACTTTGTGTCGATTAGCCGACCGGTTTCAAGCCTGGTTTTTAGACTTTTTTTATGTAATTCCCTACGAACCAAGTATTGCCAGACTGTTAAGTGTGTATGTCGTGGGGATCTTTCAGTTCAACATGTGATTTTTGATTGTGAACTATCGAAACCCTTTTTGAATGGTGTTATACCAAGCGCTGACACTGGGCATGTTAATGTGTTTTTGACTTTTTAGATTCGTTGCCAGTTCACTATGTTATTTAGACGTCTGCAATCACCTATATGTGTGACGAGACGTAAAACAGAATTCACACACACATAAATATATAACCTCTCTTCGATCCATCGCCTCCAACCACAACCCACCTCTCTGTCTGTCTGTCTGTCTGTCTGTCTCTGTCTCTCTGTCTGTCTGTCTGTCTGTCTGTCTGTCTGTCTGTCTGTCTCTCTCTCTCTCTCTCTCTCTCTCTCTCTCTCTCTCTCTCTCTCTCTCTCTCTCTCTCTCTCTCTCAAAATATGTGTGTACGTGCAGTAGACCATGTTCCTGTTCTGGCAGGCGTGAATAAGAAAAGACATGCGCTGCTGAAGATAACTATAGCAATTTGAACAGGCATTATATGCGTATTGATTTTGGCTCTTACAAATGGAAGGAATCCCGTCTGCAGACTAAAATCAAAGTAGTACTTTAGTAGTTTTAAAAGGTGCACAAGAGGACAAAAGCTTTATACAGTAGCTAGAAAATAGGTCATGTCCTAGAAAGATAGTTGAATGAATATGTGGACTGCCACTGTTCAATTCTTGAAGTTTTTCGCGCCGGACAAGGCGGACGCTTCCATGACATTTTGCGAGATTCAGAGTGATGATCTTTTCGGAGTGTTTCTACGATAAAACTGGAGGAGAGCACTGATCATTGACCTGCAAGATGTGTGTTCATTTTAATAGTTATTGATTTAGAGTGGAGCGAGCGGCCTCAGGTAATAGAGCGCATAGGTATTCTCTTTGTGCAGCTTTTTCTTTTAAGAAGGTAGGTAGCATCAATTGAAATGGAAGATACAGTTATGAAAGTGTTCCTTTATACATGGGGAATGGGATGAAGTCTAGACCAAGGCTCCTGGAAGGTTAAGCACACCTGATCGTGGTTACTGGAGTCATGATCCCATCTGCACATTACACT
>JADBJO010002246.1:221372-226372 GCA_016801955.1 Conus betulinus
GGGAGAATGTTTAAATGCATTAGTAAATAAATAAGGCAAAGGCTGTCTCAGGTAGCTGTTATGAAATAAACCAGATCAGATGCATATACTCACATCCTCTTCACAGTTACAATTCCTACTCTGTCCGTTTTTGTTTTTGTTTTTTCTCTAACTTTTATCACAGTAAAAGGCGTGTGTCTGAGTGCCTTGGGCATAACAGCTGACAGACTACCATTCCATGACCTTGAAGGCTGGTTCAGTAAAAGGCATGAGTCTGAGTGCCTCGAGCATCACAGCTGACGGACTGCCATTCCAAGACCTTTAAGGCTGGTTCAGGGCGGATCTGAGCATTCTCTCAGTAAGTGCAGCATAGAGCAAACCCAGTACTGTTGTTTGCTTTGGTCAGTTCGTGATCATTTGTCGCATGCACGATAATCTCTGGAATGTGGCGAGTGATTCAGATATTCTTGTTTTAAACAGCTTTGAACTCCAAGACGCTGTTCTTCTGCATGAGAGCCAGATCTTGAAAGGTATGCATTAGGGGTCATGAGATGGTGTCTGTCACGTTTTGCCTTTCTTTCCATAATACTAAAAATCTTTCTATATAAACACTTTTCCTTCTCTGTCTTTGTTGCTGTGTCTGTATTTCATTGAAGGGACCCCCCCCCGCTCTCTCTCTCTCTCTCTCTCTCTCTCTCTCTCTCTCTCTCGATGTATGCATGTGTGAGAGCAGTATGGTGAAAATGTATTATATTTCGCATTGTAATAATGAAATGATTGAAAAAAAAAAACAAACTGTGAAACCCTGCGACCATGATATTCATGAGCATAACAGTGGCTTCAGGCAGCAAGCAAACAATAAGTCATGTCCTTGAAATAGGTACCGACACACGCACACTGATTTTCACTGTCCCATATCACAAAACTTTATGATCAGTTTCGTTGTAGTCACTGCAACGTGGCTACTTCCTCTGAGCGCCTGTGTCATTGTGGCTGATGGTATAGCAGTCTTCGGCCTCCAAGACTAGTTCCAGCAGGTACATTTCCAGGTGAAGGTGTATAGAGCTGGTATGATTTTCGTCTTGGTCAGTTTGTCGTTAATTCTTGTGTTCACAGTAATCCGTGGTGTAAGCCAAGTGATTCGATTTTAATCCGTGTTGACCATCATGGGGATCCAGTCTACTCATGTTTTGGATCACACAGAAGAAGCAATTGATTGGATTGCAGTAAGTTGTTGTTTTTTTTAAGTGGAAACATTCTGTCTGTCTGTCTGTCTGTCATTTCTTTCTGTCTGTCTGTCTGTCTGTCATGTCATTCTGTCTGTCTGTCTGTTCTGTCTGTCTGTCTGTCTGTCTGTCTGTCTGTCTGTCTGTCTGTCTGTCTGTCTGTCTGTCTGTCTGTCTGTCTGTCTGTCTGTCTGTCTGTCTGTCTCTCTCTCTCTCTCTCTCTCTCCTCTCTCAAGACGTCTGTTTCTAAGCTCGCTTCTAAATTCTCTCTCTCTCTCTCTCTCGTCTATTCCCTTGTCTGGCTTCTAGCAAGACGTTGTTTTAAGCTACGCTTCTAAATTTCTACCTCTATTGCCTGTAAATTGCGCAGTATATCTGTTGAAGGTCTCCCGTGTACTTTGGCTGACGCTGAATGCTGCGCTGAAGGAAACGACTCTGTCCTCATTTAGAATTGAGGGCAGAGGAAAACAAACAGTTTGTGATACTTCGTTTGACACGAATACCGACCAGCCCCCTGCAACGCAAAGCCAAGGCCACAGCACTGTTTCTTGACAGAAATGCCCGTCACAGATAACCAGGGATAGACGCAGAGCTGATGTATACAAAAAGAATCAACAGAAAGAGGCACGTTAAGGTTTTTCACGGTTGATTTATATTTACCGACTCCACAGAGCATAGTGTATAGTGCTGACAGAACCGGCAACAGCCATACTGCTTGTGCTAATATTTTTCAGTGCGACAGTAATTCCCCGCCCTCCGCACCACAGCCTGCACGACAACACACAGCGCAGTGACAATCAACAAGAAATCGACATGGGACGTGAGATAAACAGGCTGTGACAACCTCACACGATGAAGTCTTCATGTCGGACATTGTGTCGGTCAACCAAGTGTTGATGAAGACTGTGGTGAACAATGCTGTGACACATTGTCTGTGAACATGAAAGGCCTTCAGTTCCTGCTGCACCAAACAAAACAGAGGAAGTCTTGGCAAATGAGGACGATCGTGATTCAGAATGCAAAGATGATCCTGAAACTATGTCTCAGGTCAGTCAACCCCAGAGTACAACTTCTGACAACGTTGCCATTAGCGACATACTAGCGTATCTGCAGGAAATGACCAGAAATATACACAGCTTTCAATATACTACCAGAGAGAAGACGTGAGAATGGCTTCGAGCAACATTGAAGCTGTCAACGACAGAAATAGGTGTGTCCATACTTTGACAGTCACGTTAGCAGTCATACCGGTGTACGATGATAGTTTCTAATATCTCCCATGAGCTGGTTTCCACATCGCGATGTTTGTATTCTGACATGTATTATCCTTGTTTATTCTTGTAATGTTATGTTATAAAGCACTCCCTCTCCTCCCATCGAGTCCTCCCCTTGAGAATGGGCTCTGTAAACCTTCCTCAATAATTATCATTTCCTGCTCTCTTCTTCTCTCTCTCTCTCTCTCTCTCTCTCTCTCTCTCTCTCTCTCTCTCTCTCCACTTTTCTTTTTACTTTTCTAGTCAGACTAGTGAGACGATTACGTTGTCAAGTTATGACATTCTACTGGCGAACGCTATCTAAAGATTATTCAGGAACGTCACCCAAAGACTCGCGTTCATAGTTCCAGACGAAGCTAACCCACACTGATCAACGCATCAAGTAGAAACCAATCACCGGGAAAACGATGACATAACTGAAATACTGTACAACTTTGGCCCCAGGATGGTGGCCTGCCGCTTTCTCCCCTTCTGTGCGGGCATCAACGCATCGATTTCGTGTCGTTTGCGTCCCTTCTGTTCATAACTCTATCAGGGAAGGTCATAGTGGTTCGTAGATACCGAAGAACGAGTCCGAGTCGTGACTGATGAACGACGAGGCATTGACAATGGACAGCGAGGCGAAGAAGAAGATGAGTTGTGATGATGAGACTGTGAGGAAAGCGCATCAGAAACTAGGCGATTGGTGCTGAGCTGCTAGCCTCGAAGAACAAAGACATCTTTCATTGAACGTCATTTTATCGTTATGTGACGTGAAACGAGAAAACAAAAGCTTCAAGAAATAATACAAACGAACAAAAATAGCAACACGAAACAAAGTAGCATCCAAAAGTATTAAGTCTGTCTGATTGTTTCGCTCATTTTTGTAGCTTTTAGTCTATGTGTCTCTGTTTGTCAGACTGTCTCTCTGTTAGTCTTCTGTCTGTCTGTCTGTCTGTCTCGTCTGTCTCTGTCTGTCTGTCTGTCTGTCTGTCTCTCTCTCTCTCTCTCTCTCTCTCTCTCTCTCTCTCTCTCTCTCACACACACACACACACACACACACACACACACACACACACACACACACACACACACACAGCAAATATTTGTGGGGGGACACAGTCATAGATTAATTGATTCATGTATTCTGAACAGGCATGGCCAAAGCAAAGGAATATCAGAATACACTCTCTCAAACTAACATGGACGCTGCACGGTGATGTCAGGGAGCAAGTAGTGTCTTGGAGGCCAGCGGTTAAACGGTTGTTTTGGGGGTCTGGAGTTGGATTCAAAGTTTTAGGTCCAAAAATCCCGTTCATACAGCAGTATCAGAACATCTTCTGCCTGATTCCATTCAGGGAGGATGAAGCTGTAGAAGGAGAAGCTTAGTGTCTACTTTGCCTCAGTTTAGTGCCTCTATGGCAGTTAGGCATTTTGACTCTGACCTGTTGATGTTCTATAGGCCTACTAGGAACATTGTCGAATGAACAGATTGATTTCAACTAGCAGATACTCAATGCCAGCTCAGCTGCTCATAGACATAAGATCACCTTCAATGTAAAAAAAAATAAAGTGTCCCTTTGTCTTGCGTATTCACGGCTCTCAAGTTGATAAAGTACCAGTTTCTTAGGTACAAGAATAGTTCATACTTATTCATTCTCAGCGTGCAGGGCATAGACCACTACCTCTGGCATGTATATTTGCCTTCGCATGTGTTTATAAACAATCTAATCTCTGTGCGAAAAAAAAACAAAGAAAGCTGAACAGGGCTAAGCAAAGTATGGTTCTGACGATGCCAGATTTTCTTTGTGTAAGTCTTGAACAGCGCGGTCGGCTCGGGCAGCTTTGGCGGCGTTCATAATGCAGGACTTGTCTTTGTGACGAAAGGGGGGCGAATGATTTGACTCTTGTTAATGCTGTTCAGATTATTGTTTTTATGTCTACCTAAGAGCATTTCAACTTAGGGTAAAACTTTGTGGTGGACAATGATTCTGATACCTCTTAAAGCTTAATGAATACCCGTCCTTGGGCTTGAGAGACTGGTCCATATTAGAGTGAGACTTTATCATGGGGAAGGGCACAAAACCAAGGGCTGTAGCGTTAGTCTTCACTTGTCTGCAGTTACCGTGTGTGTGTGTGTGTGTGTGTGTGTGTGTGTGTGTGTGTGTGTGTGTGAGTGTGTGTGTGCGTGTGTGTGTGTGTGTGTGTGTGCGTACGTGCGCGTGCGTGCGTGCGTGTGTGTGTGTGTGTGTGTGTGTGTGTGTGTGTGTGTGTGTGTGTGTGTGTGTGTGTGTGTGTGTGTGTGTGTGTGTGTATGTATGTGTGCGCGCGCGCGCGTATGTGTGTGTGTGTGTGTGTGTGTGTGTGTGTGTGTGTGTGTGTGTGTGTGTGTGTGTGTGTGTGTGTGTGTGTGTGAAAATGAATAGATCTTGTTGCTACCCTAAATGTGATATTACATTAAAAATACGATGGCTTTAAGCAGCGGATAGAAAGTGGGTCCTGTTATTAAAAGAAAGCCGAAGATAACACATACCGATCTTTG
>JADBJO010002246.1:231372-233872 GCA_016801955.1 Conus betulinus
ACCACAGTGCTCATTCTATCTTCCCCCCCTAAGTGGCATTCGTCACCACAGTGCTCATTCTATCTTGCCCCTAAGTGGCATTACGTCACCAGAGTAAGACAGGGTTTGAGCAGGCTACTTGATATAAGCAGGTTTCATACGAATTCATCATGAAGTTTTGTTTTGGTATTAGTGAAATTGTCATTCACTTCACCGGACACAAATTGTAAATATGAAGTGATTTCTTGTCCCTTCTGTGCATGATCTCAGAATAAAATGAAATCCACTTCCGCTTATGTCCTCCCCCCCCCCTCTCTCTCTCTCTCTCTCTCTCTCTCTCTCTCCATCCTCCCATTCTCAATAACTATTTATGAAATGTAGATCAGTTTAGGAGAAAAATGAAAATGAAGCTATCCCCCACTCTGCCCACCACCTATCACCCTGGACCAAACAGTCCTCCGATGATTACAACGTGTGTACGCAGACCGGAATGGGTAGTGATGAGATGAGACAAGCAGCCAGAGAAGTGGAAAATGGCCAGCTGCACTGCATCCCTATCGTGCCCACCTCCCTTAACCCTTCTCCACCTCCTGCCCGACTTCCTCCTCAAATCGGACTTCACCATGGGCTGAGACCGTCTGACCAACAGAACGTGAAGACAGACAGCCTGAGAAGAGTGAGGGCAGGGGGGGGGGGTGAAAGGAGGGAGAGGGGTGGCGGAGGCAATGAAAACTTTTTTTTTTTTTTGAGTAGGCTTAGAATACTTCTGTGAGATAGTATATACTGTAAACCGCCCAAACGGTCTACCTACTTATCGCCCCTCCCCTCCCCCTTCCATACCCATGGGCAATGTGACGCAGTCCATCTGACTCCCACCTCCACACATCACAAACCTCCCCTCTCACTGGACTGAAAAGACCAGCCCGCATTGTCCACCTGCCTCCTCAGAGCGTCTCTCTCCTCAAAACATATCGTAGGTCTACATTCGTGGCATCTCCATCATACAGTGTTTGGATCATTTTATCAATGTTAGTTTGCTGAATACAAGGTCGGGACAATGTATCAATGTTAGTCTGCTGGATGTAACCAGTTGTATCCTGACACATTCTTTTGTTTGCTCTGCGACCAGAAAAGAGGAAATGTAGCCCATTCAAATACCCATAGAATAGTCAAGGCGGAAGACTTAGATGTCACACCATGACCATATTTGTATTCGTTAAACATCAGTCACGTAGAGAAAAGGCATTTAGAAGATTTCACTGATTTGAGATGTAGTTACAGAAAAAATCACTGGCACCTGTTACGCTACGAAGAAGAAGCCCAAAGTGAACTATACATGCACTGAAGATATTCACTCTCTTCCAGTCCGAACTCGACTTGCAGAATTGACGTCTACCTCTTCCGTCTCCACATACGGTAGAGGAATCTGACAGGCAAAGAAAAAGAAAGGGGACGACATGTCATGAAATGGGTACATGTAATCGATTTACTTGATGGAACATCCACAGATCCTTCCGTCCAACAGAATGGTTTGGGGTTATTTCAGGGAAGCATGATAGGGAGCGGCTTTAGATTTACGTCATCGTCCCCTTTAGACATATTTTTCGTTCTTCCTCTTTACCTAGGTTCTGTTTGGAATCTTATTCAACCTGCTTTTTTTTCTTTTTCTATCCTCCTGTCCTGTAGTTTTGTTTGCTTGCAACTTACATGTTATTTTTCTTCTTGTATCTATGTTATGAACACAAGTATCCTCTCTCTCTCTCTCTCTCTCTCTCTCTCTCTCTCTCTCTCTCTCTGTCTGTCTGTCTGTCATCATCATCATCATCATCATCATCATCATCATCATCATCATCACCATCATCACATCATCATCATTATCATCGTCATCATCACCATCATCTTCACCATCGTCGTCGTCATCATCATCAACACCACACCCACCACTACCACCACATCACCAAGATTTGCAAGAGGAAGGCACTGAAAATAGTTCTTAAGGATCGCATGTAGATGTAACATCCTCTGTCTGTCTGTCTGTCTGTCTGTCTGTCTGTCTGTCTGTCTCTCTCTCTCTCTCTCTCTCTCTCTCTCTCTCTCACACACACACACACACACACACACACACACACACACACATATACACACACACACACACACACATCATCATTCATCATCATCATCATCATCATCATCGTCATCATCTTGCGCCCAATTCGAGGAGAAAAGTGACTGACCCTTTTTCGATTCCATTGTCTTGAATGTTGTTTGTCTTACCTGGAGAAGACCAAAGAGGTCGAAACGCGTTGTGTTTTGTCTTGTATTTTTTTTTTTTCTCGGAATGGTAGTTTTTCTTTTAAATTTGTGTTAACCAGTTGTCATTCTCTGATTGGTTTAGTGTGTGATTTGGCCAGAACTTTTTTCAGGTGTCTTGTAAAGTATAAGCATATGTCTACATGTATAACAATTCCATGTTCAAGTCTGTCCTGAAGTGCACAAATCTTGGGACCACTTTGCCTGATGC
>JADBJO010002246.1:246372-256372 GCA_016801955.1 Conus betulinus
GTCCCAACCTCTGCGGCACCTCAGAGGCAGTGCACCCACACCGCTCATTCCGACACCCCTTCCACAGTCCACGGCCCGATCGGCCCCGCCGCAGCCCCGGCACCGGCAATCCACAGGGAGCAGTCAATGTCAAGTCGTCAAGAGGCAACCCATCGGAGGAGACACTGCACTGCTGCCGAGTCACTTCGGTGGTGTTCAGTGGCGCCTGTTCTGATCTAACATACGCGGGACACCACCTACTAAGCCCCCTACTGACGACAATAATTGCTTAGTCGTGGAGCCGGCGTGAGTGAGCTCTCCCTCCGGAGGGCGCCACCACGTCCGTCCAACGACAGCCCCCATAGACTCGCCGATACGGGACCCCCGACGGAACCAAACCAAGACCATAGATGCAGAGAGAGGACATCGAAAATGAGGTCACCATGAGAGCAGGGCATGAAGGGCCACAGAATTTGAGTTTTTTTTTTTTTTTTTTTTAATGCTGATCGATGAGAATGAGGATGATTAAGATGATGCTACGGATTTCCATTTCGGTCTGAGACTACATGACAGGGCTGTACTCTACGCTTCCTTTCATAATATATATCCCGGCGTCAACCAGCCCCCGAGAGATACAGGCAACTGCAGTGTTGGTCAGGAAATTGGAGCAACACTCTCAGAAACGCATCCATTAAGTGGATGAAACTCGACTGTGTGGTCCCAGTCTTCCCAACTGAAGTCCGCAGCAAACTCAACTCTGGGTAGGAGCCGGTCGGGCAGAAAAAACCCACATGACTCTGATAGGATTCGAAACCACGACCTCCCAGCGGGAGTCCCACGACGCTAACGGCTGGTAAGATCATTTGTGTTTATCTATATTAATCATTCCAACATGAGGCACTTAAGGAGAGTTATGATCATACAGTTAAAATTTGAGATTTAAATTGTTGAAGATTTATTACTTTTTCCACGCGATGTCACGAGACGACAATCAAGTACAAATACTGACTTGCTGAAATTCAGCATAGTATCTATTTTAGTAATAAACTGTTACTGCTCAAAAATACTTTTTTCCTCTTGCTTAGTATGAATTTTAATCTGTTAATATCCAGAGTGTCTCGACTTTTCCTCCTGCTTAGTATGAATTTTAATCTGTTAATATCCAGAGTGTCTCGATTTTTCCTTTAGTATGAATTTTAATCTGTTAATATCCAAAGTGTCTCGATTTTACCTACTGGATATCTTACATATCACACACACACACACACACACACACACACACACACACACACACACAATCACACTGACTGACTGAAACCAATTTATTGTCAGATTAACTCATGGTTGTACTGACAGACACACACACACACACACACACACGCGCGCGCACACACACACACACACGCGCGCATACACACACACACACACACACACACACACACACACACACACACATTTGATCATGAGATGCGGCAGTGTATTTTTTTTTTATAAAACAAAGCGATCTCATCTCTCTCTCTCTCTCTCTCTCTCTCTCTCTCTCTCAAAAACCTAATTCTCTCTCTCTCCCTAATTCCAGCGCATGCCACTCACCAGCAGCAATAGCAAACAGATGCAATCAAATTGTCTTTAATCATCGTTTTGTCAATATTGTCCGTGCCCATTGGTGCGTGTAGATGGGGGTGGGGTGTGGGGATGATGGTTGAGTGCGCATGCATGCACGCGTTCATGTGTGTGTGTGCGCGCGCGCAGGCAAATGCGTGTATGTATGCGAGTGCGCGTGTGCAAGTGAGTGACTTACTGAGTGAGAGTATATACATGTGTGTGTGTGTGTGTGCGCGCGCGTGCGCGTGTCGCGTGTGACACAGAGACTGTGTGACACAGACCGTGCGCTCGCGTGTGACACAGAGTCTGTGTGACACAGACCGCGCGCAAGCAAATGTGTGTATGTATGCGAGTGCACGCGCGCGCATGGGTGCCTTACTGAGTGAGAATGAATATATATATATATATATATATATATAATAATTAAAAGTTGGATTTAAAGGTAAGCATAAAATGAATAGCGCTGGTTCTTCAGCGTTTGATATATATATATATATATATATATATATATATATATATATATTTATGAATTGATAAAGCCTTCGTATCTGAAAAGTGGTGTGATAATTCTGCCTACCTGACAGTATGTGCTTGAGTGGGTGAATGGGGAATAAAAAATGCCTCCTAAGAAGAACCTTCAGCAAGCTTATAGTGAAAAGCAAGGAGACATTCACCAATGGGAAGGAAAGCTCACCAACATAAAAATTATAACTCCTGGTAAGATACCGGTATTTCAAAACCTGATTGTTTTTCCTCTTGACCGCGGACAGTTCTTTTAAAGACTCCTCTGCCTTTTGGGTTTTAAGAAGAATGCTATCTGTGAAAAAAATTTGGTGCAATACCGTCACAATGTATGTAATGTTGAGAAACTAAAAACGACCAAAAAAAGGAAGATAGACAAGCAGACAGACAGACATGGAAAGGCAACCAGAAGTGGAAGACAGAAAGAAAACCATGAAAAAGCAAAACAAGCTACATTTCCTTGTGAAAAGTAGAAATATAAAAAGAAGAAAATGTAGCTTGTTTTGCTCTTGACGGACATTCTTTTAAAGAAATTTACATTTTGGCATTTGATTCAGAATGGGTTATCTGTGTGGTAAAATTTGGTGATTTCACGTTCACAATGTTTGTAATGAAAAAAAAATCTAAAAAAAGAAAGAAGGGATAGACAAGCAGCAGACGGGACAAACAGACGACGGAAAGGAAGATAGAAAGGGGGGGGGAGAGTGAAAAAAGGAGTAAAGAAAGAAAGAACACATCACAAGTCAAAGCTACAACCATGATATTTTCAATGCACAATAATGCAACAGCGCGATAGGGTTGACCTAAGTGTCCGTGGGGGGACAATATGGGCAAGCGCACACAATCACCTGGATACTATTGGATATACCAGGTGAGGGGGGGCTCGGGGGGTGGGGGGTGGGGGGGGGGGGGGGGAAGGAGACAACCTGGCTAGAGAATAGTTTGGGCTGACACAACAGTTTGGAAATTTTCGCCAGTGAAGCTGTGGAAGTTGCTGTGTTTTTCACTGTTGTGTCTTTTTGACATTTCTTCTGGTCTCTATCAATGGCTCGGTATTTGCTGTTTGTATTGTTCTTTGTCGTCAAAATGAGCTGCGGTAGTATTGGTTCTTATCTTTTGTCAAATTGTACAGAGAAATCAGAGAAAGTGTTAATCGTGAAGCATCATATGCAGATTCTCTCTCTCTCTCTCTCTCTCTCTCTCTCTCTCTCTCTCTCTCTCTCTCTCTCTCTCTCTCTCTCTCTCTCTCTCTCTCTCTCTCTCTCTCTCTCTCCAGCCAGGATGAACTTCGTCTTATCCTCTGATGTTGAGCTGCCAGCCTACTTCAGCATAATCGAAGACAATTTAAGTCGTCCATGGCATTTCTTTTCAGCAGCGCATGTCTGGTCGTGCGATGTTGGCTCAAAAAGAAAACAAAAAGAAAAAAAGGAGAAAAAAAAAAAGAAAGAGAAAGATGCATCCAAAGGTGCTAGTGGAACCAGAGAAGTACTGTCCTCAGCTGCCGAGCCATTCATCCCATAGCATTCCTGCACCACCTGGAAGCCGTGCTATGATGGCATAGGGTGCAGGCACACGCAAGGCTATATTCCATAAAGACATCAAGGGACACCACTGCCACCTGGCAGATGCCGTGTGTGTGACCATTGGACACAATACAACAGAATCTGTATGGAAATGTGTCCATGGGTGTACCCGCCCGTACTTCATGGCAGCTGAGCCCACCGGTCAAAGAGGTCACCACCCAGCAATCTGTGCGTATCCCGCAGCCCCACTCGTTGCTGTTTCGTTCGACAGGTGAACACAGTATATCCCTGCAAACGGCCAAGTTTTCGCCACGATGTTGCACGCGCTTTGTGGACAGGATCTCAGGTAACAGTCTTTCCTGCTGTCAACGGGACCTTAAATTTGATCATTGGGTCTTTCCCCAGAGTCACGTGCAGGTTTCACTTGTTGGTCAAAGGTATTCCCCCAGAGTCGTGCCACGTGCAAGTTTGGTTCTGTAGTTTGTTTCACCACATCTCAGGTACAGAGACCGACTCTGCTGATGAACATTCCGAGTGTAGAGACCGACCTCTTTGTCAATGAAGTGTGGACAACTCAGAGTGACAGCCCCGACCTCTAATTTCAACACATGTGGACAAACTCAGCTGACGGAGACCGACCTCTAATGTCAATGAAGATGTGGACAACTCAGGTGACGGAGACCGACCTCTAATGCAATGAGGGTGTGGAAGGCCAGGACGCACTTCATGGATTATTTTCTCCGAGTGGATGTTGAAGAAAAGAGGGAGGAGGCACCCCTTAATTCATTTTATTGATTTTTCCTAGGGGTTTCTGAGACTGCTAGTCGGGGAAAAGCGCTGTTTCCATCTTTGTCACTTCTGCTATGACTTGGACGAGACTGTCAAAGTTCGAGTTCCACGTGATTTGTAATTGACCTGTACGATGGATTAGGACTCTTTCTGCTGTCAAGAAATAAATGAACACATTTTTTTATAGTCGGCAGTAGATGTAGCAGTAGTAGTGGTAGCAGAAGCAACAGTAGCAGGAAGCAACAGTAGCAAAAGCAACAGATGCAGTAATATAATTATGTTGCTGTTGTAACGATGGTGGTGACTGTAGTAAAAGTTATTCACCATCATCATGACGACGATCATCACTACCATTGCATTTTATCATCTTCATCATCACGATCATCATCGTCGTCGTCGTCGTCGTCGTCGTGGTCGTGCACATCGTCGTCGTCGTTGTGGTTGTTGTTTCAGCTTCGCTCGGTTCATGTCCTGTCTCCCTCGTCACAGCCATCCAGGTCCTATCTCCCATAACCATTCCCCCAGCCTCATACTTTTTGAATCCCAACTCGTCTCGCATGATTGATGGTTAATCTTTCCTCTCCCCAGATGAGGGGGAAGACTGGCTGGCAAAGATGAGATGGGGGCGAGGGGGGTGACGTGGGATGAAAATGAAAATGTTAACGGTTTGCTCCATGGGAATACCAATCTTCATTTCAGAAACACGTGAAAGGGCAGTGGATTTGGACTGATGCCCTGGCCGTAAGAGGTTCATCTCAGATCTTCATACAACTATTGTAATGCGATCCTTTGCTTTCGCCTCCAGTTTTTTCTCTGTTTGCTCTGCATCTTCTTCCTCTTCGGAAAACGCGCGCGCGCGCGTGCGTGTGTGAGTAAAGCGGCTGACACACGAGCCTCCCCGCCCGTACGCTTCGGAAGGACGGTCGAACCCGATCCCAAACGTAGCGTCTGTCATAGTAAACGTACATCTCAAACGGACTTCGGCATCCAGTTAAACCCGACCGTTCGAGATACACCGTGATCTATTTCGAAACGGACAGTTAGTACTCTCCAACCAATCAACGCTCAGCATTGAGCCAACACCCATGGCACAAGGAAAAATGGCGTCGTCCAGCAAGGCGGTCAGACTGTCCGATCGGAGACCAAACATTTGATTGAATTTGTACCAAGGCCATGATGTGCTTTGGAATGTCAACTAAAAAAAAATTATAAGAATCTAAATATTCGAGAGAAAAAGCTTCGTATTCAATTGTACAGTCCTTTGAAGCGGCATGTGGGATCAAACTCGAAGGTTTTAAAACTATCGTGAAGCACTCCGTCCGTTCGACACTGACTGGTCGGGACCGCACAGGTTCAAACGTTTCGTCTCAACTGTATGGACGAAAAGGATCGTGTGTCAGCAGCATAAAAGAGAGAAAGAGAGAGAGAGAGAGAGAGAGAGAGAGAGAGAGAGAGAGACCCTTTTATTATGCTTTCTCTTTTTTCTCCAACTTCTTCATTGTTCAGCATTTTATTGTTTGGTCAATCAGTGGGTGATTGTATCTCTTAGGAGATCCAAGGAAAGGTTGTTCTGCACAATTCTTAGCCGCTGACAATGCTTGGGTTATTGAACAGCAGAGCTGACCACTCAGACTGTTCATATCTTTTGATCTCCCTTGCATCCTTAAATGGATCCTCAAGCATAGGCTCAAAGATTGTCCCTTACATTTTATACTGTTTGCGTAATGTTTTTAGTTTTTCAACAACTTTTTTTCCTCTCCACACTTTCGTTTTCTTTAATTCTACTACCTTTCGCTGGCTGCTTTGGGGGTGCTGTTGGATTCTTTTACGAAACCTTGGCGGTCGGAACACCACAGAATTATGGACTGTGTGTGTGTCTCTATCTGACGCCAAGAGACACACAGAAACAATCAACTGTGTCTCCGTGATGAGTCCGATCCAGCGAACGAAACGGACGAAAGGCCTCGGAACAGGCGATACAAATACATCTGTCGTGAGAGGGAAGGGATTGCGATACAGGCGATACAAGGCCTCGGAACAGGCGATGCAAATAGATCTGTCGTCGAGAGGGATTGCGATACAAATAGATCTGTCGTCGAGAGGGATTGCGATACAGGCGATACAAATAGATCTGTTTTCGAGAGGGATTGCGATAGTTTTCTCATGCAGCTAGTGAAGGATTTCATATTTATGATATATGCAGTTTCCCATTTACTTCTTCATTTTTTCCCTCTCAATTTCAAATCTTTGCCAAGTCATTGCTATGAAGATGGAAGAATTAATTGTACAGCATAACCTGCACTTGTTTTTATATACAGTATATATATATATATATATATATATATGTCTGGTCTGTCTGGTCTGTCCTCCCCCCCCCCCCCCCACACACACACACACACACAACGTTCCCCCCCCCCCCCCCCCCCTCTCTCTCTAACCACCTTTACCATCGGAAGTCTTTTAATCTGGGTTCGGCCTCAGTGATTGATTGCTAATTCTGTCTTCCCTAAGAGGCAAAGAAAACTGACAGTCAAACAAGAGAGGACTGGAATCCAGTATGATGAATGTGGGCGAAGGTAAGTAACAAGATCAATGAAAAAAAGAAAGATTCACCGACCAAAAAGAATGAATTTCAAATTAATTTAGAAGTACGACGTAGGTAGTGGCTACAGATCAGATTTGCTGTAGCCGTATAAAAAGCTTGTAACAATTCTGTTGAACGTAATGTGACTTCGTCTTTTTCATTTCATTTTTATATTATCTGTTCATTAATTTCATTTGTTTATATATCAATTTATTCATTCATTTATTTTTTTTGTCCTTCAATTGTTATTATTGCACTTTTTTTCATTCTCTCTTCAGTTCCCCCCCCCCCCCCCCCCCCCCCCCCCCCTTCTCCTACTTTCATATGTCAGCTGCTTCCTCCTCCTCTGCAGTTCCATGTCTGCTTTGTTTGCAGTGCGTCTGCTAGCAACTTGTAATTTCATTTTTTTTCTTGGTATCCAAGCTATATGACAGGAGCACGCACACTCTGTCGCCCATGTCAAAAAAGGTAAATAAAGAAAATAAATCAGAATCGGAGGGAGTTGAACGGAAGCACTTCAAACTGCAAGGGCATCTCTACCTCCGCTGTCCTTTCCAAGGCCATCAACATCCCCATCTCTCTTCATTCCCAGCCCCATCACCCCCACGTACCTCTTTCGCCCCTACTCCCGTGTCTATCCTTGATATGCTTTCGTCTATAAACCACAAAGGATTCATCCCCATGCAGCCTTCTTTCATTCTTTTCATCGTCGTCGTCATCATCATCATCATCATCATCGTCGTCGTCGCCGTCGTCTTCGTCATGCATCTCATGCTCTCTCTCTCTCTCTCTCTCTCTCTCTCTCTCTCTCTCTCTCTCTATATATATATATATATATATATATATATATATATATATTGCTTGCAGTCATTGCAGCTCCAAGCTGCTCTGTGAATTGCTGGAATGGTGCTGTTACTTTACCCTTGGAATTTATTAGTTCATCATAGTTCAGTCCTTTGCGGATTTATTCCAAGAACTGGCCCTCAGCACTTGTGTCCTGTGATTAAAAAAAAAATTCTACTTTTCAAAAGAAAATGTAGCTTATTCTGTTTTTTAAAAAATAATTTTCTGTTGCCTCTTAGGTGGGACCTTTGGTGGGTTTTTGAAAATTCAAACAAACATACTATAGTATTCCACACCAGCATTTTTCTGGGATAGCATTTTGCTTAAAACCGAAAAAGCACAAGCATTAAATAATTTCCGAGGTCACTGAGAAGAAACAATCAGGTTTCGTAATACCAGTATCTGACCAGGAGTTATGATTAATATCAGTATCTGACCAGGAGTTATGACACGCTAGTGAGTTTTCTCCCTTTTGGAGATTGTCTCCCCTTGGAGATTATAACCCTGCTGAAAGCTCATCTTGAGAAGCATTTATTATTCCCCCATTCACCCACTGAAATACAGGATGTTATTTACGCAGAATTATCTACCACTGCAGATATCAATGCTTAACTCCTCCTAGGTTTTCAATCTATGGCACAAGAGCACGCTTTTCTTTACAATTCTATTTATAGATAGATACATTTATGTGTGTTGTGGCATTTGCATATATTATGATGAAGCAATACCTTTGTTGTGCTTGTGCATACGAAACATTGATTTCTTAAACAACGACAGTTTCCGGTAGAGTATTGTAGTATCAAGAAAAGATCAAAATCTTTCAAAACAAAAAAAAATGAGAGTTTTTTATATCTATCAGTGACCTTTTAATGAAGGATGTATGCAGAAAGCCAATCCCTTTGGCTATCGCGCTTAGAAGTGTGCTTCTACTAGCTCTTGCAACTGGAAAGAAAATGTCAAAATCTCTCTCTCTCTCTCTCTCTCTCTCTCTCTCTCTCTCTCTCTCTCAGACACACACAATAAGGATACATACACGCGCGCGCACCTATGCAGACACTCACTCACTGGTTCAAGTGTTAGGGTAAGAGAGGGGATATACTGAGAGAGGCACGACTCGACATTTTATTCCAGTAGGGCCAAACCCCCTTAGAAGGGGGGGGGGGGGGGGGGGTGTGTGCACAGAAAAGCAACTAGAACGTTTACATTTCGGCTGAAAGAAAGGAAACATAAAGACCAACTTTTCATTCCAGTATCTACACTCTTAACACTAAATCAATTTAGGAAATTGCAATCTCTCTTGCTTTAAAAGCTTTGTCGAGTAAATGCAGAGGTTTTTCACAGTTTTCTGCTTTCACTGAGGATAACAATATATTAAGATATAAAGCACTTGCAATTCTGTAATATTTTGGAGCGATCAACTGCTTTCTTAATGTATTGTGAAATGGACAACATAAAACAAATGAACTTTGTATTCTTCGATATTCTTACAGAATGAACATAACAGATCATTTAGTGTAGGATTCCTGTGTTTATAGTAATGAACAGCAAGGTCTGACACATCCAAACAAATCAATGACATTATATGTTTTAAGCGTCTCTCCGTATCTAATTGTAAGTATTTTGGAGTACAGAGAGAGAGAGAGAGAGAGAGACAGAGAGAGACAGGCAGACAGACAGACAGACAGGTGGGTAGATGGAAGTGAACGGGAGAATAATATATATATATATATATATATATATATATATATATATGTGTATATCTGTTAAAAGTTGGATTTCAATAAGACTCAGTTCGTATTTCAAATTATTGTCCATGCCATTAAACCATTTTTTCTTTCACTCGTGAACTAAAATGCTCACAGAAGTGAAACAGAGCAGATGAAGTGAAGTTTCAAAACGGAGTGACTGATGACGGAAAAGGAAGCAAAACTGAGAACAAGAGGGGTTTAGTTACCGCCAAGGACATAGACAAAGTACAGGACAATACACAATACATTTCGACCTCTTTCGTCTTTTCCAGGCAAAAAAATAAACATTCAGGACAGTAAAAACTAAGAATGAGAAACCACTTATCTTCTCATGTTCGCCGCACGACCAAAATAAAAGCCTACATCCCATTTTTTTTTTCTTCTCCATATCAGACGTTTCCCCTCAC
>JADBJO010002246.1:261372-263872 GCA_016801955.1 Conus betulinus
GCTTGTACCATATGCATAGCTGTCTTTTCACATTCTTTTTCACATTCCTCTTTACATTCATTGTGCAACATTCCCCCCCGTTTTAAAATTCAATTTTCCGAAAAGCATTTGACACAAACAATCTAATCCTTGACAAACCCTGTAACAACATTTTGTTTTCTGAGAACGGGGGGTCTCTGTCTCCCTGACCGCTGGAGGTCCCCCACCCAACTTTCCTACAACCCTCTGCGGCCTATATCCTAACTGGATCAGATCAATACTCTCTTTTGAAGGCTTAGAAAAAACAGAAAGGAAAGAGGTTTCAAAGAGGGCGCGAGTCAGGAGAATGGGAATGTCAGAGAGATTTACAGGATCAGAAGAGTTTACGAGATGGACTGGAATAGAGGAGGCAAGAGGGTCGGGAATGGAGAAGGTAGTGAAGGGTGTCGGTGGGAGGGAGGGGGGGGGGGGGGAGAAAGGACAAAATGTGCGCTCCTAACACACGGAGGCCGACAAAACGCCCCTCATAGACACCATACGGCCACGTTCTCACGCTCAGTGGAGTCGATCAACCGGCGGGGCCATTGTTTGATGGTGTTCATCTCCGTATGGTGTCTATCCCGGTCTCCGGAGCGGCAACTTCGAGAACAATGAGCATAATTACCTCTCCCCCCCCCCCCCCCCTCCTTCCTTCCCCAAACCCTGCTCCCCCGCCTCTCTAAGTATGTAAGACAGGGAGGGGAAAAAGGAGGAGAAACAGCCAGATCGGGAAGGGCGGGGCTCTGGGGCGTCATCGTCTGGGATCCAGGGACAGACTCAAAATCCGGTGACGCCAAAGACCAACCGACGCAGCTTTCAAAGGTCCCACATACTGGGATGATCTGCATCTAAGCCCTGGGCTCAGGTCCCGTGACTCCATTATTCACAAGGAACCTGCTTCTCAGAAGGAGAGGGACCAGGGTTACACAGGCAAGCAAGCTGGAGCGCAGACACACGTACAGTGTTCAGTGATCAATAGGGAATGGTCCAAACTCACATACATATTCGGACGTCAAACTTATCAGATTTTGGTTTTTTCGATAGCCGGACGGATGGTTACAGAAATTACAGCAACTGAAAATTCCGGCGGTTGCCAGGCTAAAAAACAGTGAAAATGGGGTGGAAAATACATACACACAAAGCAAGAAACAGCAAGCACCCCAAATCATACATGGAAGGAAAAAAAAGAAGGTAGGCGCACATGCCTGACATAAACTGTTCGAGTCTTCCCAGGACATTCACCCAGCACAAATCCAGGAACCAGAAGAACACCACCTACACCAAGCTCCACTGCATGAACCATGTCTATAAAGAACAGTAACAAAGTCTCACCGACACCGAGAACAGACTGACAATGATGTGAACGTCCCATGGGAACTAACAAAATATTATAAGAAACTTTAACGTGATCAATAAAAACACATTTCTCAGATATGAAAAAAAAAGTTCAAAACCGCACTTTATTCTGCAGAAGCAGAAGATTACATAAGTCACACCTCTACTCATGCTGGGAATATGTAACTGCAACAACACCCATCTTGCGCTGAAGTGGATGGAGATGAGTGATTGCTCGTTCATTTTCTTTGTCCTGAGTGTTTTGTATGTTGCCTGAAGAAGATCTAAGAGGTCGAAACGCGTCGTCGTGTTTTGTCTTGTGATTCGTTTTTGTCTGTTTTTTTTTTTTTTTCTGCGGTACGTTATTAATTACATTTAACATTGGTATAGGTTTCCGCCTGCAGTCGCCTCAATTTGCAACTCGATCACAAGATCAGGGTTTGAGATACATTTAAAAAAAAAAAAGCCAAAACAGGCATTGTATTTCATGGAATCGCTATAAGCCAGTGCCTCCATTTATAGATGACAGTGATCTTTTCACCGATTTATGCAAAAGATTTGATGCACCCAGCCTGGTGAGTTGTACATGATTTGACATTGATGCGAATCTGCATGAATCTTGCAACTGTTTTATAATGTTCGCATTTTATTACTGTTGCTGTTGTTGACTTTTAAAGGCCTTTTGTGTTGTTGCAGTTGCATATTCCCAGCATGAGTTGAGGTGTGACTTATGTAATCTTCCGCTTTGCAGAAGATGTAGTGTGCGTGTGCTTTTATTATTTTTTTTTTTTCATGTCTGAGAAACGCGTCGTGGTTTGTCTTCTGATTTGTTTGTCTACGCTTTTTTTTGGCGGTGCGCTATTAGTTACATTTAAAATTCCCTTATCTTTTGCTAAAATGGTTTATGGACGATATGCTGAAAGAAACTACGGCTAAAGACAGACAATGTTTTATGGATAACATGCATTGCGTTTACATTTGAAAGTCATGCACTAATACTAACAAGAATAGTATTTTCAATTCGTAATTGCTTCGTTGCCATGGATGCAATTAATTAGAAAAAGAAAAAAAACGAAAAAGAAGCAAATACCTTTGAACATATTAACTCAAATGAATTTCTGCTTTGTTTTTTTTTTTTTTTTGTTGT
>JADBJO010002246.1:268872-278872 GCA_016801955.1 Conus betulinus
TCCAGTCACATCCTGATGCAGATCAAGATTAAAGGGCAAATAATGAATCCTTCGACCGTAGCAAAAGACTGTGCTTTCTCAAATACCCCTTTAATTCTTAATTACATAGTTAATGCTTGCCCTTAGAACTACTGTGATCTGTTTAGAGAAGCATTTCCTCCACGTCCTCTGTCAACCATCCTACAATCCTGACTTTACGTAATTTTGACTGTTCCAGTGCTAAGTAGAATGTGAAATGGCGGAAAATTCCGACCGATCCAGTTCTTGTTAAAGAAAAAAAAAGTGTGGAATCCTGTGGACATTGCCAAACGCCTGACTTGGTGGTGCGGAGGCGAAAGTGTTGCTCATAGAACGGATGAGTCGATTGGAAGGATATGTGAACATTTGAAAGCAAGTTAGATGTTCAGCACGTATTCCATAAATTAGCTGGCACAGCTTTTGGATCACTGTATATAGAGGAGTCTGGGGGGGGGGGGGGGGGGGGGGTGGGGGGGGGATCTGGACAATTGCGGCACCTTTGTTGTCTAATGGCTGTGCCTAGAGGAGTGCGTGATGTCACTGGTCCCACTCTACGTTGGTTCAGTGTTTCAGCACAGTATACCCCTTTAGCTGGTGGACTAAACCACATGCAAAGGTAGTTATTGACATGGCATCACTTTGCAAATTCCTTTGGCGACAGTCACCGGCTAGAAAGGAAGAGCTCCCTGAGGAATTTTTGCGCAGACAAGTGGGTCTCCCAGCTTGGAAGATGCTGGCTGTTGTCAAATTTGGAAAAGGACTGGCTCACCACACGGTTTTTGCTACAGATTCATTTCATGGTGAAGAACATTGTCTGGAAGTTACAACTAGCGTCTCACAAATCCATACTTGGGGTTACAACGACAGTGATGATAATGATGAGGATTTGAAGGAGGAGGAGGAGGAGGGGGTGATGATGAAGAGATGATGATGATGATGATGATGATGACGATGGTTGTTGTTGTGATGGTTGTGTTGTTGGCGATGGTGCTAGTAATGCAAAACAAAACAAGGTTGAAATAAGAGGACATTAAAAACTTTAAAACCACAGATATGGAGAGCAGCAAATAACGCATTTTGTTTCAGGTAACTTCAAAAGGACCAACATGAAAATCGTTTTGCCATAGATATTTGAGAGGATGGTGTTAGTAAATGAAGAGATATCCGACTGCATTGAAAGGGGGGGGGGGGGGGGGGGGGGGGGGGGGGGGGAGATGGGGAGAGAGGGGGTAGGAGTAAGGAGGGTGTGAACTTTCCATTATTCAAGAGTTCCAGCTCCCAGTGGAGTGCTTTTCTTGTCATGGAAAAGCTACGTCACAAACGAGACAACTTGGTGAAACGTCTGCTCGTCAAGTGGCCTTCTACTTTGTTTGGCGTTGCAAATTGGATTGGACGTTCGGATTTTAAAATAATACGATATGGTAAAGAAATAGTCAAAAGTAAGTAATACATGGCATTAGTGGGGAACTGAGGGGATTGTTTTTTTCTCTTTCACAACAACGATTTATTCTCATGATATGAGATTAGTTTTCTTCTGTTATGTTTTTGCTTAAAGTGTTGGTGTTTAGTTTCTGGAGTGCTAGAGCTCTCAAACCCTGTCAAACACTTTTAAGAAAAATCGAATAAAAAAATAATGAAAGAATATAGTAAAATATTTTTAACAGGAGCAAACATGATCGACATCAAATATGTAAGGAGATATTACTGATGATTCGTGAAAGAAAATGGTTTCTAAAATATTCAAAATTAGACGTAAGATAGCTGAAAACATACATAATGAAAACATGATTCTTCTTCTTCTTCTGCGTACGCAGGCTGACACTCCAGTGGACACTCCCTGTATAGACAGGAAGGTATTAATCCCATCTGCTCAATAAAGGGACTGGAGTTTTGTGTGTATGACTTTTTTTTCCCGCCATTAAGGCAGCCATACTCCATCTTCGCACAAGGTGCATGCTATGTACAACGTGTCATCCATACCAAAGGCCAAACTGGCCTTCTCTTCCGAAAGTTGGTGATGGGATTTACGTGTGAGCAAGATTTTATGCGTGCGTTCGCATACGGAACCTCGGTTTATAGTCTCATTCGAAGGACTGCATGGGAAATGGAGTCAGAACCAATGTTAACTCCGAGGGAAAGATCCCCCTGTACCGAAACGGCCCGGTGGAAATTCGAACCCGCAACCCTTGGATTACGAGTCCGGCGCTCTACCAACTGAGCTATTCCGGCCCACGAAAACACGATTCAAAACCCCGCTTCTGCTGACGACGTCACACCACAGTACTGGAACTCTTGTTCTTTTGTTTTTGTTTTTTTCTTATGGTAAAATATAACATAAAAATGTTCAAACTGTACACTCTCCAAAAATTATGAAATTATATGTTAAACATTGAAATTCTCAAAGAGAAATTCCATTGAAAGTGTCCTAACTCATTTTTTTGTCCGAGTACAATGTGATAAAAATCAAGTCTTGCAATCGTCGCCTACTCGTATTTGCATTTCTAACTTAGATGTTGTTCTAGTATTTATCTTTCTATTGACTTTGCCCTTCATTGATCCTCTACTTTGTATATCCTCTTCAGTTGTGGTTCTACATCAGGAAAGGTAACTAGCTCAGGAATTGGTGCTCGTCCTTGTTTGATTTGCATGTCAGTGTATATGCCGAGCATACATTATTTTCATTTTGCATAATCCAGATGCAATCACAGCGACATCATGCTGTTTGTAAACATTTACGATTTAACGAACTAGAAAGGGGGCCGAAATAGCTCAGTTGGTAGAGCGCCGGACTCGTGCTCCTGGGGGAAGCGAGTTCGAATTTCGGTACTGGAGGATTTTTCCCTCGGAGGTTAACATTGGTTCTGACTCCATTCCCCATACTGTCCTTCGAATGAGACTATAAACCGAAACGGAAGTTCCGTGTGTGAACGCACGCACAACATCTTGCACACACGTAAAATCTCATCACCAACTTTCGGAAGAGAAGGCCAATTTGGCCGTTGGTATGGATGACACGTTACACATAGCATACACCTTCCGTGAAGATGGAGTATGGCTGCCTTAATGGCGGGATGAAAAACGGTCATACACACAAACTCTCCACTCCACTGCTGAAAAAAAAAAAAACCAAAGAAAGTAGAAATGCTTTTGTAAGTGAGTGAGAAAAAGCTAAGATAACGCCTTTACATGACTTTGGCCTGCTGCTCCTATCGTCTTAAGGAAACAGGTAAAAATGTAGACTCGAAATCAGCCGATCTCATGATTTGAAAAAATAACAGCATCCAGCATTTTTTTCCTTCTAGCGCTAAATTCGTGTAAGTAATTTTCGATGCATTTTGTGAGGAGCGGTCAAAAGAAAGGATCATGATGACAAACGTGAACATGCAAAATCAAAGAAGGAGAAAAAAAAAAGTATCTAAGGATGAACTGATGATAAGAGAGAAGAGACAAAGCAATGAACAGGAACGCCTGCGAGAAAAATGACGATCTGATGTCTGGTGCACTTAACTGTTATGATAAGCATGGTCTGTGGTTGTTGCTGCTGCTGTCGTTACTGACGATGCCATTGTCATTGCTGGTATTATTGCGGCTGTCGCTACTTAATATGATGCTGATGGCAAATATACTTGCCTCTTCATAGACGTGACATGTTAACGGATGTATCATTAAAACCACATGGAGGCAAGATTTTGAAATATTACAAACACAACTATGAAATTTTCATCATCATCGCGGCTGTCGTCGTCAACATTATCATCAGCATCGTTGTCATTATCATCATTATCAGATTCTTCTTTTCCTTCATCATCGTCATCATTATCATCACACCACCATCATACTGATTACAGTTGAGCGGCCATGGCATAACAGAAGCCAATCGATAACGTATCAACTGCGTTCTAAATTGCAATCCATTTTAACCGATTGCTCCAAATCTGCGGAGGGGGTTGCTTCTGCTGTGTTTTGCACCGCAGGACCTTCTCAGAGCTGTTCTAAACACATTCCCACTGACAGGTCCATCTACACTTCTGCGCTGACAGCACTGGGTCTCATTTTGTCGGACTAACGATTCTGCTTTGGAGGTCATTTTCTGCCGTAACCTCAAACACCCTTAATTGCTGAAATTCTTTAAACTATACTTCTCTCTGAAATCTGATGGATATAGCATAGTTTCTACTTGGGTTCGCTGTCACGTGGGTATTCAGGCAATGAGATGGTTGATCAATTGGCCTAGACTGACACAAAGAAAGAGTTGAGCAGATTGTCTGTCCCTCACGCCGATATGAAACCCAAAGCTCAGACTTATGTCCAAGACCTCTGGAAAGTGGAATAAAACTCGCATACGGATAACAAACTCTTCCAAATCCGTCCAAACCTGAATGAGTGTTTACCATGTTCCAATGGCGGCTGTAGGAAAAAAAGCAGAGGCCACTCCTTCTTATTCTTTTACATGTGAAGAAGCTCCGTGGTGCATTCCATGTCATATACTCCTCAAATGAAACATTTTGTTTTAGAGTGTTGGGACTTGCATGATGTGAGACATAAAAAATTTACAGCAGACTCTATGGAAACCTTGTTCAGAGAGTCCCACCTGACGTGATCTCTGAATTTCTGAAAGAGGTTAACATTTTTCATCTAATCTAAGATTTTGCGAAAGGAGGATATTTGTAAAATTTCTTGTGTATTCTTAAAAAACGTATCTTAATGTGTTGTGTGGATGAGGTCTCTTTTTTGAAATATGACTTGAGAATTTACTTCAATGCGGTGACAGCCCTGATATGACCCTTTGCGGTCGGCTGGGCTGTAAGCAACATTATTTCTCTCACTCTCTAAAGTATCTTAATTCTGTGTAATCCCAAAACATACTGCCAAATGTTATCAGAAACTACAGCATCTGAGAAACGTCTGTCCGGAGTCCTCATTTGTCTAACGGGTTTGCTGGTCTGGAAGGAAAATCGGATGTAGCAGTCTGGCGTCAGTCTGATATAGGATTGGATTGAAAGTAATATGGTTAAAGCGGGGAAAATGAATAGAGAGATGCCGAGGACAAAATAGAAAGTGGGGGGTGGAGGTTGATGGATACTGAGGTTGAGTTTTATTCTTTTTTTTTTTTTTTTAGTTCTAAAGAGCCAGACAGAACATTACTCTCTCTCCTTCTCTGACTGTCTGTCTGTCTGTCTGTCTCTCTCTCTCTCTTCGTCGAAAAAGTAGTTTATGAGACTACAAATCGGTCTAATATTCTCTTCCAAATGACTCTTTGCAATAAATCCAGTCTGGTTGTGACTAATGACCGACATTTTCAGTTTTTTGTTTGGTTTGGTTTAGTTTGGTTTCTTTGCTTGTTTAAATTCCCCTTGAACTACCCACTGATCATATCGTGTATGTAGCGTTAAAAAGTGAAATGCCACTGTGATTTTCTCAGGTTCAGCTGGTGTGCCTCCTTTAAAAATCTTTGTGGTGTACAAAAATGTTTGACTTGACACGCTTTATCTAGACACAAAACGACAACATACGGTACCGTTTGTTTCTGAAACAATATAAACATGTGCTACGCTAAATGCACCTTTGCCTAGGGCTTTGTTTCTTTGTTTTATGTTTTAAGACTTGACTACATCCACCGACGGCAATTTCTCCCTCCAGTAAATCTTCTTATTCTTAAAAAAACTATTAATGTGTCTAATTAGTTTTTCCGTGTTACTAGATTAGTCGTTTAGCATCTCCAGTTTGTCTTTCTGTGGGGTAGGTTCTCATTATGAAGTTAAAGTCCTGTTCAACATACATCTTGGACAGTCTACTTACCCTCACTTGTTACTAGATTAGTCGTATGACTGTTAACACTTCCTTCTTCTGAAGAGTGGGAGAGTATTAAAGAAAAATGTGAAATGTTGACAGTCTGTTTAGTCTTTTATGGCCAGTCAGATACTTTCCGTTCTCTAAAGGCTAGTCACGGAAAGCTCCAGACTGTTTCGATTGAAGCCGCCTCATTTATATGTTCTGACACACTCTATAATCCTCAAAATCCTCATACTTCATTTCTGTGCTTTATGAATATATTTCATGTCTCCTTTGTTTTCAATGCAGTATATGCTAGCCAAAATTTTTTTTTTTGCCCGAATTAGACTTCAGTGAAGAGTTTGTCTGTGCCTGTATTTTTCAAAGTTTTCCAGATTTTACAATCAACCCATCTATTATACCTAACATGCAATGCAGAATGACCAATTACAGTCCCCCTAAGATATTTTAAAATTCATCAATTTAATTGTTTTCATATACATATAATCACTGATTTTTTACGGGCTTCCTACATTTTTTTTTTATAATTTTGCCAAGTTAGAAATATAAACTAAGCATTGAGTGCTCACATGCTCATTTAAATATCATGCCACTATATTTGGCGTTTTCATGAATTCTTAACAAATAGATATAAAACATAAATCTATCTGAACTTGTTTTTAATTGATTTGACCTTAACACACAATGTTAACGCAAAATACTGAGCATTATGCCCCCCCCCCCCCCCCCCCCCCCCCCCCCCCCCACAATAAACCCCATTTCAAGTACACCTCATTGCATTAGTCAACTCACGGTCGTCTACAGACAACTTGCATATTAAGAATTTTGCCGAAATCACATTAAGAAAAAAAATTAGAAGAGAAGGATGGTGACGCAAATATATATCCCAAGGGCGCAAGCATGCTTTAACTTGAATGAAATAAACATGTTTCCACATTGTATTGAACGCTATATAGCTGGACATAAAATACGTACAATGAGCCAGCCTTACAGTACTAATAAAATCTACATTACATTTTTTTTCTATCTTAGCATGTTTTTGTGTCATCACATAACTATTTTCACCTACATAACTGTTGGTTGTGGGAGGGGGCAGCGGAGAAGTGGATGGTCTTCCAGTGTCCTTCCAACAACGTTAAATCAATTACAACCAAGCCTGTGCACACCACCACCACCACCACCACCCACTACCACCATCATCATCATCATCATCATCATCATCATTATCATCAACACTGGTCTCTATAACCTACGGTCATTTGGATACCACTTGTAACTGACATTTCTTCTGAACTCGACTGTCTTCTGCCACTGTCTGGAATCACCAAAGGTCAGGCCTGTGGTCCGGGATATTGTCTTCCCATCTCCTTCTGTCCGTCCTTTCTGGTTCCTGCAGGATGGATTTTGTAATGCCGATGATGGAGAAAAGGCCACATCATTTCAGTCTCTGTCTCGTGACTGCTTTTAGCTTGTCTTCAGGGGTGTTAATGACTGCCCCGTTTTCCATTCTTGATTCGGTCTTCTTGTCAAATAGGTAGGATTTTGCAGTAGCTGGATTCCTTTTTGCGGATCTGCTATCAGCGTTCACGTTTCATAAGAACATATGAAGACTGATATTAATGGTGTGTGCATCATTTCCACTGGAAATGAGTGAGAGATTGTGGCTTCAGACGGTCTTGAGTTTTGAGAGGGCTTTTAATGTTGGGGTTGTTCTAGGTCTCCAGGTGTCTACTCTCTACCTGTAGTAACTGCTCCCATGTACTTGAAGCTGCTGCTGCTTGCTATCTCGAGTTTTGTTTTTAAGCTTTTGCTTCGGTATCTTCATTTTATGTTTTTCTCGTTGCTTGCCCACCAGGGTGGTGCTTTTTTTTCCCCACTGATCTGCATGCTAAAAATGTTTTGTCTAGACATTTTGCGGGCTTCACAAGTCCTTCTTGTCGAGCCAGACCATAGACTAAGGAAGGATGGCCATGCACTCAATGCTTGCTGTTCCAAGATAGTCCTCTTGCGCTTCAGTTATGAGTCCTTCCAGAAAGATGTTGAGGAAAGAAGAAGACTAGACAACTTTGTCTGACACCAAACAGTTGTGTAGGTAGCATTATTCACCTAGTTTACCATTGTTGAGCGCTTCTCTGGCAGCCCTTTCACAAAGCTGCTGTATGACCCTGGGACTGTTCCCCCTGGTGTAATACCCCTTCATAACTGTCTGTAAGAGCTGTTCGTCAGACCCTGTCAAACGTTTTTTTAAAGGCGATGAAACATTACACAGATCTCGCTGATGTTGTGGGTTTATCTCAAGGATTCTGAAGTTGATGGTTTTGTTTTGCTGCTACTTCGTCCAGCTCGGAAACCTAGTTCCTTATACTTGTGTGACTGATGAGGCTACACGCGCGGTAATTCTAAATAGATGAAGATTACTTTCCTCTAGAAGTGTAATTACCAACCACTGTGTCTATGACGTGGCCATGCTGCTATCTGCCAGATCTTGGGGCAGATAACTTTAAGGACCCCGAGAGTTCTCCTCCAGCTAGTATTAGATCAGTGAGTGGATTGCTTATTCCAGTTACTTTTCCTTAGGAAGTGATTTTACTGCTCCTTGTATTTGTATTTCTCTCTCTCTCTCCCTCTGTCTCTCTCTCTCTCTCTCTCTCTGTGTGTGTGTGTGTGTGTGTGTGTGTGTGTGTGTGTGTGTGTGTGTGTGTGTGTGTGTGTGTCTCATTCTCTCTCTTTGCTAAGAATCTCTGTTGTGACCGAGCGCTTTCTATTGAATCGATGACGCCGGCAAAGATCCACATTTGCAGTTTCTCTCATTGCTGTATTGCATGTTGCAGTCAATACTTTTTGGTATATCTCTATCGTTGTCACCACGGATAATAAGTGGTGCGAATCTTTCTCCCCTCTCGTCGACTGGAATGCTCTGGCCATCCCAAGATCCTTAAACTTATTAAGTTAAAGTGTCCTCTCTGTTATTGGGGGGTTTGTTGTTTTTTGTTCGTTTGTTTGTTTGTTTTTAGCAGAGACGGAGCATGATCTGTAAACTGTGATCGCTTTCGATGTCTGCCCATGGAAATCTGTTCCTTGAGATGTTCATGCTGGACTGGAAGAATTTCCTCTCCAGCATTCAGTCAATGTGATATCTACCATTTGGGCTGTGCCATGTCAGGACATACGTGCTTCTTTCAAAAGGCTGGCATTTTCCAGGAGTCGGAGTCCCCTCTCATTTGTTTCTGTATAGCCGAATTGTCCACAGGTGGCTGGCCAGTTTTGTATTGAATCCTCTCCAACTTTGGCATTCTAGTCTCACATCAGTATCAGTTTGTATTTCGTAGATGCTCTGTAAAGAATCTCCTGAAGTTGGTTGTAAAATTCCTCAACATGACTGTCTTCGTAATCTGATAATGGGACATAAGCTTGTACGATGTGAATGTTGAAGGGGCGTGGCCTTAATCCGATCGGTATAGAGTGGACCCTGGGCAGCAACCCGACATGCTGTATACTGTGATCCTGTGAACAAGGAAACCAACCCCATGCATATCTTGTCTTCTCTGCCTACGAAGTAGATCCTGTGTTCTTCTTCAGTCAAAGCTTCCCCCAAATTTCTCCAACCAGCTTCACTGTTATCCCAGTATGTTCCGTAGGTACGTTTCTATGTTGTGGCTGAGTTCTTTCAATGTTGCTGTCGCGTTTAACGCTCTATGTTCCAGATTCTCATACAGACGTTTCCTCTGCATGTAGCTTTCTTTCAGACCCAGCGGTCGCATATACTAAATCTTCACAACCCTGAAGTCTGACAGGATGCGTGGTCCTAATCTGAAATTTGATGGAGTTCGTTTTCCTATTGTGGCTCATGAACATGTTAAAATTTGACGGGGCACAACCCTCTAAAAATTGGATTTTTCTTTTAGTTTTTCTTCCACATTCAACAGGTAGAACTGGGTTACGTGGGTACAATGGAAAAGTAGCGATCCCTTTCGCCTGACTAGCACCCTGTAAAGTAATATTTGATAACTACAAATCACATTCGTACTGGCCACAATTCAGTTCCAGAATCTCATACAAGTTGTGCAACACGTGCACAGTGGGACACAGTCAGGTATATCTGACCAAGGGATAGGATCCACCCAATCAAAAAGTATTTTGGGAGAAAAAAAGACAACTCTACTTCCAAGCAAAATTCGTTTTCCTTGTG
>JADBJO010002246.1:281372-288872 GCA_016801955.1 Conus betulinus
CTCTCTCTCTCTCTCTCTCTCTCTCTCGTCCGTCCGTCTGCATGTCTGTCTGTCTGTCCGTGTGTTTGTCTCTCTGTCTGTCCATTTGCCACTGTTTCTCTCCTTGTCTCTGTCTCTGTTTTCTCTCTTTCTCTTTCTGTCTCTCTGTCTTTCGTCCTTGTCTATGCCTCTCTGTCCGTCTCTTTGTGTGTGTGTGTGTGTGTGTGTGTGTGTGTGTGTCCCACTTTTTGGAATCAGATCACATCAGGTGAAACATCTCTTGCAATGACGTCACAGTGTCTGCCATAAAGTTGTAATGTCTGACGTCATGAAGTCCGAACAGTGTCTAAGAACATGGCAGATGGTACATAGCACGGAAAACACCACGGAGTTTTAAATTGTCGACTTTTTTTAAGAAGGTTTAGTACACTAGTAGATATCAACATGTTAGATCCTATTCAGTGCTGTCCAGACTTACGCGATCTTCTTCCTATTATTGAATCATCGGTGTTGTAGCTAGATTTTTCTATAAATGTGTGACATTGAATTTAGGTCGTTTCGGTTTGGGAATTAGATTGAGCAGGGTTGTTTGCTCACTAGGAACAAAGCTGTCACGAAAGATGGGGAAGAGGTGACCATCCCAGTTTACAACACTGCGTGAGCGGACGATGTGTCAGAGGTGACCCGAGCTTAGACAACGATAGACAGATAGACGGTAACCCTTTAAATCTGCCATGGAGAATATAGACGTTCTGCGGATCACCCGGGCGATCGACAATTGTTTCACAAATTCCGTTTCCTGATGGGAAAAAATGATGATTCCTAGCAGCCTCAGAAGTTAAGGAATGGGACACCAAGCAGTAGTTCACGTCCACTAGACTAGAAGGGAGGGTTCCTACGCATAGCTGTTTTTACAGCATGCATTCAGTTTCTCTTCGAGAGAGATCAGGAGTCACAGGCAACATGGGAGTGTGGGGTAGGGGGAAGGTAAAGGAAGAGGGAAGGATAGGGGGCAAGGGAAGGGGGGCAGGTGTAAAGAAATGTCTACATTAGATTAAGGAGCACTTATTTAGACCAAGCATTTTGTGCTGCTATGAGGCGGTTTCTCTGTGTGTGTGTGTGTGTGTGTGTGTGTGTGTGTGTGTGTGTGTGAGAGAGAGAGAGAGAGAGAGAGAGAGAGAGAGAGAGAGAGAGAGAGAGAGGAGAGAGAGAGTTTCTTCTTAGATTATCAGGCCTTTTCCCTTTTCACCTTTATCGCAAAGAGCAGAGAAACGTGTCTGAATTATTTCTACTTCAGCTTCTTCTTTGTACCCTTTCGTCCAAGCACAGCGACATGATTTTGAAATGGCGATGATTTGTGATGCATAGAGTGACGTTATCTGATTTCGCTTAAGCTTTTGTTTTTTTTTTACTACAGGAAACTGTTTGCGAGAATGCACTGGGTAGGGAACATGGAATTCACTTTCAGAGCTCCATGTAAGACTATGGCACCCGGCAGTAATTCATTTTTCTCCACATTAAAATCCTCTTTCTCGCTAGAGTCCCTCCCGTACCACCTTTCCCTTTCTTCTCCCCCCCTTTCCTTCTACTTTTTTCTGCCTTTCCTTCACGTCTCTTTATTTCAGTTCCAAAGCTTTGACCACACCTCACACCCTCCACTCTGTGCTTCTCATTCCTTCCTTCCCCCGTTCTACCCACACACCCACGTTTAACACTCCGCTGCGTGGGTGTTCGTCAGATCTCTTTATTTCTTTGTCCGCACATTCCTGCTACAGAAAGAAATGTCAACACAGACTGCAATGAAAACCATTCTCCAGCCCGAATTAACAGCCGGTACTGACGAAGTACGCTCAGAAGGCAGGGTGAGCAATGTTCACATTGATCTTGCCGCCCCCCTCCCCTCCTCCCTCCTCAACTAAAACTGAATGTCTGTCATTACCAGCACGTGCATTATAAACACACACACACACACACACACACATGCGGTGCCAGTGGCTCCTTTATTACCTGCCGTTAAATGCTGTTTCCAGTCCGTGTACTTTATGTGTTTGTGTGTGCGTGTGCGCGTGCTTGCGTGCATGCGTCCGTGCATGCATGCGCGCGTATATGTGCGTTTGTCTGTAAGTGTGTAAATGAGTGAATTAGGTTTTTTTATGTTTCAATAATTTTGTTTTTTATGCAACTATTACATTTTTGCCAATTAAACGAGTAATGAATTATGAAACACTATTGAATCATATCTGATTGTTGCTTTGAGGTTTCGGTTTATATACAAAACATCTTTTCTGTGTTATAGATCCGTCACTGTTGTGGTAGAGAGTGCCTTTTCAAACATGGACCTTAAGGAAGAGAGAGAGAGAGAGAGAGAGAGAGAGAGAGAGAGAGAGAGAGAGAGAGAGAGAGAGAGAGAGAGAGAGAGAGAGAGAGAGAGAGAGAGAGAGAGAGAGAGAGAGAGAGAGAGAAAGACTCATACATATATGCGCGCACGCTCACGCGCGCGCGTGCACACGCACGCACACACACACACACACGCACACACACACACACACACACACACACACACGTACGCACGCACGCACACACGCACGCACGCACGCACGCACACACACACACACACACACACACACACACACACACACACACACACACACACATGGAAAGAGACATACACACAGAGAGAAAAAAAAAGAATTTGAGAGAGAGAGATAAACAGGGAGAGACAGAGACAGATAGAGTCCCCAGAAGTCAGAGACAGGGACAGATATACAGAGCCTTCGGTACTCAGAACACACACCGTCTAACGCACGCTGGTTCTTGGCAATAATACACGTGTAGGGGGAAGGACTAACTTTGTTGCATATCGATATCTATAATTAAGTTAATAATCAGATGATGGTGACGATTATGATAATGATGATGATAAAAGTGATGGTGATGGTAATGGTGATGATGATGATGATGATGATGATGAAGAAGATGATGATGGTTATGATGATGATGATGATGATGATGATGATGATGATGATGATACTACGACTATTTCCTCTTCTTCTGCAACTGTTGCTGCTGCTTATGCTGCTGCTGCTGCTGCTGCTACTACTACTATTGTTTATCATCCTCCTCTTTTCTCCTCCCACTACTTCTAGTACAAATACATCTACTACTACTAGACTGATTTGTATAGACTGATACACTGAATATATGTTCTTGAACACCAGAATGGTGCTGATGTGTTTTTTGTGTGTTGTTTGTTTGTTTTTTTTTGATAATGTTACTTGTCAAAAATTTGATTAGGGCAACAAAGTTTGCTTCTTCCTGCTGTTGATTGCACTAAACGCTAACCTGACAAATTATGCCTTTGAGTTTACTCGTATTTCAATCGACAGACAAAAGCCCATTCTTTCAGAACTTTCATTCTGAAATCTTCCTATCAGAACACTGACACAAGGGAAGTACTTCATGAGAGAGACAGACAGACAGAGACAGAGACAGAGAGAGAGAGAGAGAGAGAGAGAGAGAGAGAGAGAGAGAGAGAGAGGAGAGAGAGAGAGAGAGAGAGAGGAGGGGGAGGGGAGACAGACAGTCAGAGACACGGAGGCGCAAAGAGTGAGAGAGAGGGTTCGAGCTGCCTATCGGCCCACCCCATAGGGACATTCCTTTCCTGACTCTGGTGCTGTCCATTCGAGTCCATAAACGTCACTCTCCAGTGGCATCAGTCTTCCCAGGCAATATATATTATGCACATGGAGGATGAAGGAAAGCGCTCGAGGCTCTGTGGCCAGTGTCACAATCTGTCACTTCAACGACGGCCAGAGGAGACTGTCCACCGTGATGTGAAGAGAATGGTCCTGCACTTTGCTGACACGACGAGCGTTGGTCTAATTGTGAGGGGGAAATGAGGGTGCGAGGTTCGGGATGAGGAGAGGGGAGTGGTAGTGGGGGTGGTGGGCAGTGGCAGAAGAAGCAGGGGTGAAGGCAATGATGGTGACAGGAGGTGGCTCCCAAAAGATGTCCAGATCCATGCCCATATACGTTGGATTGGTTGAGGTTCTGGGAAGCCGTGTGGGCTCAGTCGTGCCGATGGTGGGTGTTTTGACAACTGTCAGCTTGTCTGTCTAAGGTATGCATAACCGAAGAGTTAATGTGTACATAGATTCCTGTGTGTACGCAGCCACCCCAACCTCGCTTCTCATCCCTGCCCCCCTCCTCTCCACAAACTCTTCCCCAGCCCTCCCCTCCCCCTTGTTCCCACGCATACACGAACGGTCCATGTGTGCACATGGCTTAGATCCCAGTACTTATAGCCCTCTTGAGAACTTAACCAACTCCTCTCCAAATTTTTGTCTGGGGATTTAACATGTTTACTAATTCAGGACACTAAAAAAACGCTAATAAAAAAAAAACCATACCTGATTACGATACAGCGTCATAATGCGTGCGTGCGTGCGTGTGTGTGTGTGTGTTTGCGTGCATGTAAGTCAGAATATAATTTTGAGATGGTATATTGAATAAGCAGTATCTTTGCTTTCTTCAATCGAACCATCTCTGAAGTAAAGAAGACTTATGCGGAATAAAAACATGTATGCAGAGATATTAATAAAAAGGAAACGATATACAGTGAAACAGAAACACAAGAGAAAAAAAAAACTGGCAGGGAAACCTGTTCTGTCCTTCCAGGAAACCTTTACAATCATTGTCTAGTGCAGCACATAGTGTGGGCATATGCACGTGTACACTACACACACACACACATACACACACACACGCGCGCGCGCGCGCGCGCGCGTGCGCACACACACACACACACACACATATGCAGAACATTATAAAAATGAATAAGTAAATAAATAAACAAATGAACAGACAGATGAATAAGTAAACATATACATCTACACACACACACACACACACACACACACACACACACACACACACATATATATATATATATATATATATATATATATATATATATATATATATATATATATATATATATATATGTGTGTGTGTGTGTGTGTGTGTGTGTGTGTGTGTGTGTGTGTGTGTGTGTGTGTGGGTGGGTGGGTGGGTGTGGGTGTGGTGTGTGTATACATATACACTTAAAAGTAAAAAAATGAAATAAAATGGAATACAATAAATGAACAAATAAAACGGTGATATTTTGCAAAAGAAGTCTCAACGATTCGCGATGTGTGGCACACTGCACATGCTTTCCGCTTAGTCTTTTTTTAACCTGCATTTGCTTTCCTATTTCACTTATCATTTACATGTTGCTGTTCTTGTTTTCATCATCATTTTTATGTTGTCGTTAAGATGTTCTATAAACCATAACCACCGTATAATGAGTTTGAATTGTACACTTTGTTTAGTTTGTGTTACAATATTATAAGTCTGTCTTTGATGGCTACATATATATGTGTCTGTAGTCCTTTTATGAGCATTTCCACTTGTGTCATTGTGCTTCTGTGCTGAATTGTTGAAGAAAATTCTATGGTGGATATTGAAAAGTATTGAGTTCCTTACAGTCTTTAGAGGTTAAGAAGCTTGATTTCAGTGGGGCTAATTCAACTGCTCTAATATATACAATGAATCAGTTTTAAGTTAGTGTTACTGCATCTGTCCCATATAGTTAAAACATAATCAATTGTTGACAGAATGCGAGCACAAAAGAAACTAAGCTTGCAATAATGGCATCAAGAAAGATTTTGCATCTCAAAATCATATTGTATGGTCAGATTCTGAGATCTTATTCAGCCACCTAAAGCAGCGTCAGCCGGGAAGGCCTCCGGAATTACGTCGTAGTTAAATCGACAACCGCATCTCGTTTACTACTCCCTTCTGTACATCATATACTAGGTGGAAAATGGCCATAAATATACAACAACGGATATGAGCAGACTTAAGGTCTGCTGGAATTGAAAAGGTTTTTTTTTTTTCTAACGATATTTTCTCATTTCACTTGCGAGAAGTATATGAATGAATTCATGCAAAAAACGACATCAACCATGAACTTAAAAAAACGGAATTGTCTGAACTGTTCGAATATGAATCGTATCACAATATATTTCCAGAATTGTGCTCGGATTTTCTGGTGAGGAAACGGCGTACTTTCCGAAGACCCATCTGACAAGCCGTGTTCGCTGTCCCCATCGCCGGAGTACACAGCAGCACAAGTTCGCTATGGAAAACACGACCACACGTCTCCTGAAAGGTCTACAACAACGGCACACACTACGCTGTCCTGGCGACACCCTCCGGACTTGGCAGGAGTGGTCTAGAAAAAAAGAAGAAAAAGAACTGCTATTTGTTTGTTTCAGCTTGTTGTTTACTTGTTTGTTTGCTCGTTTTTCCGTGTGTTTGTTTTTGTTTTTAACAATGAGGGAAAGCCTGATGAAATCTTGGAAGGCAAAGGCGTGGGGATGGAAGGGAAAGCGCGGGCCTTGGTGATGGGAGGGGAGACAATTGCCACTGGCATCGAGAAAATGTCTAACACAGCACTAGGAAGAACGATCCACTTTAAATCCTAAGTGCTCAAAAGTACAAATATGAGAGAGAGAGAGAATGAATGAATACTGTTTAATGTCATCAGCAAGTAACATGCTATTTGACATGGGGGTACACATTCTTCTATGAAACCACCATTAAGAAGAAAAAGGAAAACAGCAAAAAAAAGGCTCCAAACTGAAACAATCCAATAACTGAACGAAAGGCTCCTGGCCCTAAAGCAACATCAAGGGCGACCAGCAGGCCTCCAAACCAACTAGAAGAAGATATAATCGCTGAAAAACAGCCATACATTATTTTACTTTTTTTTTTAACTTTCTGTTTAATTTTTGTTTTGTTTTAGGCTGCAATGTCAAGTTTTTTTCTTGCGCCTACTAACTGCTTCGGCAACAAAACATTGCCATGGACCTTATATATTCTGTTTTATCTATTTGTAGCAAAGCGACCAAGTTACGCCTCCTTGCAAACGGTGTTCTAAAAACATCAAATTTCTCTCGCATGTCTTTATATTCTTTACAGCAAAAGAAAAAATGGAATTCATCCTCTCTATCATTTTCTTTGCATACCGGACACCTAATAGCAGTTCGGGTTTTCAGTTACATACCAATGTTGACTTGCGTCACGACCAAGTGTCCTGGTACGGAATCGTGCCATTGAATCCCTGTGCCATTTTCGTGTAATTGTTAGTAGATATTTTTCAGGCTATAAATCACTATTAAACTGAAAAACCATGTATACTTTTCGTTATTTTCAATCTCGGAATGCCAAACTTGCTGATAGGATGAGATCAGACGCTCTTTAAATTCCAGAATAAAACGTTTGTCGTCCTCGACGCCCTGGTGTTCCAAACAAGACCAAAACCATTTTCGAATAGAAATTTCTTTACGTGAAAACCCCAATTTTGTCTTCCACTTTCGTGTTGATTTAGTAACACATTGTATATGCCTGCCTACTAATCCTGGATGATGGGAGTTTAACAAGACGAAGCCAATACCTGATACATTTAATTTTTTG
>JADBJO010002246.1:306372-308872 GCA_016801955.1 Conus betulinus
TGTGTGTGTGTGTGTGTGTGTGTGTGTGTGTGTGTGTGTGTGTGTGTGTGTGAATGTCTGTCTGTCTGCCTGTCTATTCGCACATATGTGCGTGCTCGCGTGGGTGGCGAAGACATTATTTTGAGATGGTATGAGCAGTATTTTAGCTTTCTTCTATGGAGCCATCCATGAAGTAAAAAGTACGTAGAATAAATATGTACGCATGCACTAAAAAAGAAGTGGTACATATACCAAACATAATCGTTGACAAAAGAAATTCTCAGAAATTAAAACCTGTCTTGCCTTCTAAAACCCTTTACTCATATTGTAAATGGCAGAAAATAGTGCATGCGCGCGTGCGCGCGCAGACACACATACACAAGCACGCGCTTGCGCTTGCACGAACGCACGCACATACGCGCGCGCGCGCACACGCACACACACACACACACACACACACACACACACACACACACACAACCAAACAAAACCACACTAATTAATGTATATAAAAAGGGGGGCTACGTCGTATACCATGAAGCTCAGCTGAAGCAAATCCACTTTCCGTGTCAAGTTGCCGCCATTTATGGTCTCGACGGACAGGTCAGTATGTGCTTAGCTCTCAGCCTTAGTGACGTAATAGCAGGAGTACTGCACGGTGCCTGTACCTCGGTACTGTATCTTTGCCTGCACAGCTTCCTTGTCTGCTCCTTTCCGTACATCAAACATGCCACGTGAGAACATTTAAATATCTGCAGGAAGTTTTTTTTTTTTTTTACCATTTTCTCCTTCCACTTACGACACATGCATGCACGAATTCATAACACAGACGACTTCAACCACAACATGAAAAACAGGAATTTCTGCGGACTTTGACTGTAGCTCGCGACACGTCAATTCTTATTTCAGACGTTTGCTCGGTTTTCTGATGTGGACATGCCGTACTTGCCGATCCGCCTTCCAGTACACAATGTTTATAGTCCTCATTGGCAGAGTCCTCACTGACACAGCGCTCAGTACACAGTGTTTACAGTCCTCAGTACTCAAAACACAGTGTTTACAGTCCTCAGTACTCAATACAAAGTGTTTACAGTCCTCAGTACTCAATACACAGTGTTTACAGTCCTCAGCACTCAAAACAAAGTGTTCGCAGTCCTCAGTACTCAATACACAGTGTTCATTGTCCTCGGTACTCAATACACAGTGTTCACAGCCCTCAGTACTCAATACACAGTGTTCACAGTCCTCAGTACTCAATACACAGCGTTCACAGTCCTCAGTACTCAATACACAGCGTTCACAGTCCTCAGTACTCAATACACAGCGTTCACAGTCCTCAGTACTCAATACACAGTGTTCACAGTCTTCAGTACTCAATACACGGTGTTCACAGTCCTCAACACTCAATACTTATTGTTCACAGTTCTCCGTACTCAATACAGAGTGTTCACAGTTCTCTGTACACAATACACAGAGTTCACAGTCCTCAGTACTCAATACACAGTGTTCACAGTCCTCAGTACTCTATACACGGTGTTCACAGCCCTCAGTACTCAATACAGAGTGTTCATAGTCCTCGGCACTCAATACACAGTGTTCACAGTCCTCAGTACACAGTGTTTACAGTTCTCAGTACTCAATACACAGTGTTCACAATTATCAGTACTCAATGCACAGTGTTCATAGTCCTCAGTACTCAATACACAGTGTTCACAGTTCTCAGTACTCAATACACAGTGTTCACAGTCCTCAGTACTCAATACACAGTGTTCACAGTCCTCAGTACTCAATACACAGTGTTCACAGTCCTCCTTAATCAATACACAGTGTTCACAGTTCTCAGTACTCAATACACAGTGTTCGCAGTTCTCAGTACTCAATGCACAGTGTCCACAGTCCTCCTCACTCAATACAGAGTGTTCACAGTCCTCAGTACTCAATACACATTGTTCACAGTCCTCAGCACTCAATACACAGTGTGCACAGTTCTCAGTACTCATTTCGCAGTTTTCACAGTCCTCGGTACTCAAGACACAGTGTTCACAGTCCTCTCTCTCTTAAGACACAGTGTCATAGTTCTCCTTACTCAATACACAGTTTTCACAGTTCTCCTTACACAATACACAGTCTTCACAGTCCTCAGTATTCAACACACAGTGTCACAGTTCTCCTTACTCAATACACAGTGTTCACAGTCCTCAGTACTCGATACACAGTGTTCATAGTTCTCAGTATTCAGTACACAGTGTTCACAGTTCTCAGTACTCAATACACAGTGTTCACAGTCCTCAGTACTCAATACACGGTGTTCACAGTCCTCAGTACTCAATACACAATGTCACGGTTCTCCTTACACAATACACAATGTTCACAGTCCTCAGTACTCAATACACAATGTCACGGTTCTCCTTACGCAATACACAGTGTTCACAGTCCTCAGTAGTACTCAATACACAGTGACGGTTCTCCTTACTCAATACACAGTGTTCACAGTCCTCAGTACTCAATACACAGTGTTCAC
>JADBJO010002246.1:313872-316372 GCA_016801955.1 Conus betulinus
ACACACACACACACACACACACACACACACACACACACAACACACACACAGAGGCACGCTACAAACCAACCAACACACACACATTCTCTCTCTCTCTCTCTCTCTCTCTCTCTCTCTCTCTGTCTGTCTCTCTGTCTCTCTCTCTCAGACATGCGCGTGCACACTTGATTACGCATACATCATTATCAGCAAAATAAAGGCTGCTGCAAGAGGGCACAAAAGAAAGCTAAGAATGAAAGCTATATCCGAAGACGTAACATACTGCTGCTACTACGAATACCACTACTACTGCTACTACCATTACTACTACTACTGATAATGATATCATATTGTTAATAATGATAATAATAATGATAAAAATGATAATATAATAATATGCGTGTTTACGTGTGTGTATGCGCGCGCGCTCGTATTAGTGTGTGTGTGTGTGTGTGTGTGTGTGTGTGTGTGTGTGTGTGTGTGTGTGTGTGTGTGTGTGTGCGTGTGTGTGTGTGTGCGTGTGTGTATGTGAAAGAAAGAGAGAGAGAGAGAGAGAGACAGACAGACAGACAGACAGATATACAGACAGTCAGACAGAAAGACAGACAGACAGTGACAGAGACAGACAGAGAGAGACAGACAGACTGACAGACAGTCAGACGGGCAGACAGAGAGAGAGAGAGAGGGGGGGGGGGGGGGGGGCGGACAGGGACAGAGAGAGAAAAAGAACTAGACTCAGAGCAGGGGAGGGAGCTTAGACTAATACGTCAACACAGACAGAGGGAGACAAACAGGCCGACATGCGGCATGGAACACCAGCCATCAAGACGCAGACAACGACAGGCAGACGGTGACACAGACAGACGAAGTAGCAGGAATGCAGTGGATGCCAAACAGTGCAACAAAGACACAAATCTCCGGCCTGCTCCTTCCCCCGAGTATTTACATGTGGTCTGGAGTCCAATGGAATTTAATGGATGCGTCTCTTAGACGTAGTCTAGGGCCCGAATGCAACTCGACAGCATTATCTTCATTTTATTTTTTTACACACTGCTTTCAGAATACGCTCTTTGAGTGTCTTTGCTCTGACTTCCTTTTTAGGCAAACAGGCAGTGTTCTCTCTCTCTCTCTCTCATCTCTCTCTCTATATCTATCTCATGTATATATATATATATATATATATATGTGTGTGTGTGTGTGTGTGTGTGTGTGTGTGTGTGTGTGTGTGCGTGCGTGCGTGCGTGCGTGCGTGCGTGCGTGCGTGTGTGTGTGTGTGTGTGTGTGTAAGTGAAGACTGACAATTCATCCGTTATTCTAATAATGTGTGTTGGGACAAAGAGCACAGACTAATAATTTCTCCATCCTAACAGTAATGACTTGGCAAAAAAAATTCAAGAAAGGGTGGGGGATATATGAAAGACAAACGGAGCACGAAACGTTAGGGTGTTAGATTATAGTAAATGTTGCATTCTTTGCTAGTAGCGTATGATGACAATCGTAATCCATCTTGAAAACAGAATCGTTAACATCGCCAGACCAGAGGCCTTTCGTATTCTGATTCCACCCATTAATGAAACACGGCTGATTGTGCCGATGCTCCCTTGGCTGATACTAGGGAAATAAGATGATCAAAACTAAGATCATTATGAAAAGAGCACTATATAGGGGGTGCATCTTTGAACCTATGGATGAAGATCCATCAAAGGACACTAGGAAGACCAAATGGTACGAAGGACTCAGCACTGCAGTTTAATAAGCCCAACGATTGCCACTCACATAAGCGCAGACTGCAGCTAAGTATTGTATAGAATACCTTTATGTTCGATCTTCTAAGTGATGCCATCTCCTACTATGTGACCAAACAATTCTATGAAAATTATCGAACAAATTCGTCGTGGGGGAAAGCAAGTCCATACTAACCATTTCTCCGTCGTTACCATAGTGACATGGTAAATCTTTTTGCTCTGGAAGAAGGTGGGATGGGGGCAGAGAGAGAAAACGGGAATGGAAAACCAGGGCGTTAGATCATGTATATAATTCTTCAATAGCAGCAGTATGGTGACCATATTAATCCCTATTTTTACAATATATCTCCGCATAAAGCATACTCAAAGGCCATTCACCTGCTGATTTGGACTCATCGGTCATACACGGCTGATCGTGTCGGTGTTCCCTTGTCATCAATTGCATATATCACGATCTATATTTCTGTGGTATTCTTTCCACAAGGGTTCGAAGACAGAATCCAACGGCAAATTAAAGCAGGTAAGGATGGGTTGAAAAGTAGTACGAAAGAAAGTGCTGTAAGGAAATAATTTGCTGAAGAACTGAAATTATCATTTAGAGAGTGTTAAATGCAGGAAGAAATGTTTGGGACTATGCTTGAGGAGCAACATCTGAGATCGAAAAGTGTCACCGGTCAAAGTGGTCAGCGCGACCATTTCAAAATCCAAGCATGGTCAGTCACATAAGTGCTAACAGCGGCTATGAATAGTGCAAATCAACCTTTACTTGGGTCCCT
>JADBJO010002246.1:318872-330866 GCA_016801955.1 Conus betulinus
CAAAAATGTGATGTTACAAAACATTCTGCATGACTTCATGTTTTTGGAAGAAGAGTTGTAAAGGATAGGCAGCGGGAAGAGAAGGATTGGAGAGGGATGGTGGTGAAGTGGAGAAAGGTGAACACAGGGAAGAGATGATCAGTGGAGGTACAAAATGGATGTTATTGTTTATGGGGGAGACGAGTTTCTGAAAAATATTATTGTTAGGTGTCAGCAGCGTAGTGGACGGTTTTGTAGTCAATTCTTTGGTGCTATTTGATTACATACATCTCTGCCTGTCATACAATTTTTCAGTTGTTATGTGGCAGATACGAACTTCCTTCAGTGATGGAAAGTCACCTGCTCTTTAAAATACGATACGGGATTGATTCCTTATATATCATTTTACAGTAACAACCTGTCGAACGTTTTGTTGTTGTTATATGTTCATGCGTAATTATGTGTCACAGATAAGATAGGCTGATAGTAATTATCATGAAAATGAAGAAGATGATGATGATGATAATGATGATGGTGGTGGCAGTGGTGGTTCTTGTATCATCATCATCAACAGTATCATTAATAGTGTTATTACTATTACTGTTATTGTGTTTTGTTGTTCTGTTGATGTTGTTATAGTTGTTATTATCATCATCATCATTATTATTATTATTATTATTATTATTTCATGTTACTATTTTTAGCGTCGGATCAGGGGAAAAGAAAGATGAAAAGGAAAGATCATTCTTGACTGAAATTCAGTTTCTCAATAGGCACCTTTGCCTTTTGAATACACTTTATTTTCGTTGCATACAAGAAAAATCCCTTTGTACTTATGCATTAACAGTCTATGCCATATTTTTATTGACTTCAAAAAGGCGTTTAACCATGTCTGGCACGAGGGCTTGTTGCGAATGCCTTGAAGTTATCGAGGCACTGTATGTTTACTCAACGGGTGCAGTTCTCCTGAATACGAGCTGTAGAGACTGTTTTCTGGCGACTTAGACTTGACAGGGAAGTCTTTTCTCCCTGGTTCGTTTTAATATGTACCTATATAACTTAACACAGAAGATGCTTCAAAACTTCCAGACTTCCATTTCCTTCAGAAGACTGTCCACTTTGCAATCCACGATTCGCAAACATTGATCTCATACAGAGGGGCGTGGAGGGGGAAGTTGAAAAGTCAACAAATCAGATTCAAGATCTGATCACCATACTGGAGAAGGCAGCAGATGCATATGAAATGGAAGTTTGCTTGTGGGGGGAAAAGTAGTCACGGTGATCAGCTGCACTCAACAATGGCGACACCCTTTCAAATCTTATACGGAAAAAGAGTAGAACTGGACAATTTGAATTTTTTTTTTTTTTAATCAAATTTTAATCAAATAATTTGAGAAATTACAGATGCGTCAAAAGAAGACAGTGCGCAGAGACTTCAATTCATGACACACATCTGTAGGACAAAAATATACATACTTAGCATTCATTATAAGTTACAATAATATAAGTGAAAACAGAAGAAGAAGATATATATATATATACACATACATACATACATAAATGAAAAACAGTTGACATACTATGCCAATGGTAAAAAAACAATTAGACTGACCATTCAATTAAATAGTTATATGGAGACTTTTTTTTTTTTTCTTCTTCTTTTTCTCCTGGTCAACTCACTTACATCAAATAGAAACAAATGAAGGTGGGACTCATAGATGTCTACTTTGGGCCTGAAACATGTCACAAGAAAAACCACCAAATTTTTTCTTTTTCTTCTTTTTTTTCCATTAATTTTACAAACACTGATGAATTCAGTGTTTTTTTTTTTTTTCCCTTTTTTTCCCCTAAAATCAACTACAAAAAGCTTTATAAGGAGTCCACTTGGCAACAAAATCGTTAGATACCATATTTTTGTGCGCTATGTATTCTTCAATATTGTATCTGTATTTTAACTTATAATAAAAGCACGAACAGTGGGCATATTTCCATTTGATTTACAGTGGTACAAGTATTCTTTAGCAGACATCAAAATGAAATAAAAGATTTGATCAATGTTTACATCTTTATCAGAACCAAGAATAACCAGTGGTTCTGTAATTCGTAAATTTGACACATTGCGACATTTTTCGTTCGTAACATACATCAAAGCATTCTAAAAATCTTGAACAACTCCACAGTGCCAGAATATATGACTGATACTGTCCTTTGAGGCGTGACAAAAACTACATAATTCACTGTTCTGTACACCAATGTTTTTAAGAATAAGATTTGTCCCAAGACACCTGTGTACTACTCTAAGCTGAAACCACTTCATTTTTACATCACATATCTTGTGAAGATATAAGAAGCATGTATCCCAGTCATTTTCAACATTCAGTTTTTGGTCCCATCTTTCACAGCATTTTGGCCGTGTGTTATCATCAATAAGTATATCATAGTATGATTTTGACCCTTTAAATATAGATGTTAACTTTTTAAAGCAAATAGATATTTCCATACATTTATTGCTATGAACTGCTATTTTAGTATGTTGTATATATTCAGTTATTTCCTTCTTACACCCAGAAAAAGTAATAAAATCTATATGGACATTATATTTCTCTTTGAAATCTTCATATGGAATAAAATTTCCATTCTGAAGCAGAAAATCTGCAAAACTGTGTGTATTCCTTTACTAATCCATGTTTTACCGACAATATGTCTCTTGCCTATCTGTATTTTACGATTATAAAACACCGGATCTGCAAGTAGTTCATGAGAGTTTTTACTACTAATTTTATAGAAAAAAATCTTTGTATGCATCAAACACATCTGTCCAGAATACATTTGATTTTGAAAAGGTAGTGGTGACTTCAGGTCCATATTTTTCAAGAACATTTAAGATAGGAAAATTGGTTGTCGCAATTGTCTTCCATTTATGTTTTGTCGTCTTAAATTTCCGTAGCCATGTCACTTTTAATGAACTAGCAAAGTTTTTTAGTTCTGGTATCCCGATGCCGCCATTTCCTACACTTTTGTGTGCCGTTTTTCTGTTAACTTAATTTATCTTTTTTCTTATTCCATACAAAGTTGTAACAATAGTATTGCAGGGTCTGAAAGAAACTATTTGGTGGGTTGGGTAGAAGAATCCACAGATAGATTAATTTTGATAAAATTAAGGATTTCAAAACTGCTACCCTTCCCAAAGGTGTAATCTGTCTTTTAGTCCAAATCTAAACAAATATTCTACATCCGCTAATTTCTCTGAATAGTTGATATGTTCGCAGTTTCGTGCATCATTAGTAAACCAAACGCCTAAAATTTTGAACTTTGATGGATTCCATTCAATTTCTAAGTGGTCCATGTGACGAACGAGGGAGTTTTTATGACTATCCAACCAAATTGCACTAGTTTTTCTCACAGTTCATTCTCAAGCCTGACTTAGAACTAAATGAGTCTAGTGTATTTATGCAAGTTTCAAATGATTTTTTATCACCCGCTAAAAGAAATTCAGTATCATCTGCATACTGAGAAAGCTTGTGTTCAACATTATTTAAAACAATTCCCTGTATGTTCGCGTTTTCTCGTATCATGATTGCTAGAACTTCTACACACATAAGATAAATAAATACGGCAAGAGTGGGTCACCCTGTCTACAACCTCGCCCCACGTCAAACCATTGAGAGACTTGACCATTAGTAAGAACACATGATTTAATATTTGAATAAAATGATTCCACCCATTTACAAATTCCTGATTGAAAACCAAACGATTTCAATACTTTTAAACATAAAGTCCCAGCTGACTGAGTCAAACGCTTTCTCGAAGTCTATATTTAGTAAAAGTCCAGGTAAACTGTGCTGGTCTAAGTATACTATAGTATCGTAAATAAGCCTTAAATTGTCACCAATATATCGGTTTGAAATTTGAAATATTTTAGATTCCCGTTCGGCAAAGACGGCAGATCAACCAAAGAAGTCAACACATCATCGCCGCACTTGCCATGACGAGACTCGGCGCCATCTTGAAGAACAAAATTGTAAGCTTCCAGGTATGCTGAAACTTTGCATGTCATTGGTTGTCCCCATTCGTCTCTACGGATGTAAGAGCCGGACACTTACGACCAATCTGGGGAAAATCAGTCACACTTTTGAATACAAATGTTTCAGGAAATTTTTGTGCACCGAAAACACAGAACATGGGGTAAACAGATAGTTCAGCAGGCAGTCACAATATATACAGGCAAGAAAGAACCGATCCTCGCAACAGTCAAATGCTGGATATTTGTCTCGTGCGGGCATGTCTCGCTCACCCTACTTTTAACTCCATAGTACACTCCAGGGCACTGTAGAAGGTGAGTGTCCCAGAGACTGATAAAGGAAATCCTGTCTGGACGACATCAGAGAATGGACTGGACGCAGCATTGCCGACCTGTCACATATGACTGAGGACAGCGGAATGTCAGTCTCTTGGCTACGAGGGGCACTAACCACATCACTAAACGGATGTTTCCCTACACTCAAGGGATCGTGAAGATAATCATGACTGGAAATCACATGGGAAATCATCTTTACTGATTTTGCTCTCCTCTCTCCCTCTCCTCGCTTTCCCTCCTCTCGCTATTTCACGAAGAGGGAGGCCCTCTGATTGGAAGGCAGATATAAACACACTTCTTTCACCACTTTGACTTGCCATGGAACTGGTGGTTGGACAGAATGGGTCTGAGCCGTGACACGACCAGCCCCACGACTGGTTCAGGATGTCGACTATCGGCGCAGTGAGTCACAGAAAAAAAGCATATTTCAGACACTTTAAGAGTTGGGCACCGCCAAACATTTCCGGCATACAGACACACAAGCGGTAAAAATGCTTTAAAATGTACAGATGCTGTAATGAAGACTGTTTTTTTTTTTTGTTTGTTTGGGTTTTTTTCGGGGGAGGGGGGGGGGGTGTCTTTTATTTGTGGCATCAGTTAACGGATCAATGGAGCACCTAAGGCGGTGTGACGTGTTTTTTTTTTTTGTTTTTGTTTGTTTTGTTTTTTGTTTGTTTTTCTTTTTTGTGTCTTGTTTTTTTTCCCTAAAGCCAAAATCCATCTTTTCATTTTTTTGGTGCTTCACACAGTCCTCTTCATCTAAAAAAAAACAGCGGAAAAAAAAATTCCACTACTTTTTGTTTCCTTTTTGTCAAGAACCAGTCTCTTCCACATCATGCACAGTCTGTGTGTTCCCCTACAAGTGGACACATTTTTGCAAATTTTAGCGTTTTAGCGGTTAATACAAAGTGTCTGGGTCTGTTAATGATCTAAATGTGTGGTGTACTGGCACTCTCACGCTGGTAATGTATGCTTATTCAACGAAAACAACTTAAATGATGCGCAAGACTTGATTAATTTTTTTCCTCAGCTTTTTTTTTTCAAATACAGACCGACAGACATGAAAAAGGAGAAGAAAAAGAGGATCGGCTTATAGAAGCTTTAAAATTTACATCACACGAAGAGAGGTATGGCGACTGAGGAAAGAAGTTATGATCATAATAAAAGAATGTAACTTTCAACACCCATTACTGTCGCTCCTGGGCTTCTTAATATTCCAATTATCATCCTTGAAGACGAAGGGCGAAAAAGAACGCAAGGACGATCCTAGGAAAGATGACGAAGGTATACAGGAGACATGGACGAGGGTCACACATAATCTCGGAAATTCGTCTGTTTCCCCAAAAATGCCACCCTTATAGCGAAAAGGGGGTCTAAAAAGGAGACAAGAGGAAAGCCAAGAAGCAAGATAATAAAGTGTATGTGTGGGGTGGGAGGTGTGCGTCATGTGTGTTTGTTAGTGTGTTTGTGTTTGCGTGTGTGTGCGTGCGTGCGTGCGTGCGTGCTTGCGCGCGCGCGCGCGCGCGCGCGTGTGTGTGTGTGTGTGTGTGCAGTGTGTATGCATATGTATTATGGTGGCAAGCCATACATAGATACAGCTCTAGGAATGAACAGATATAAACAATGACCTGTGTAATTTGAAACAAATTTATGCATACACAAACACGACAAATAGGCCCAACAAAAGATAAACATTAAACCACTACCTCAGCACATACTGATGACTACCTTGTGGTTCTTGTTATTGTTTTTCTTCTTTCTTTCTGGAAAAGATACATCTCTAGTACCCGATGTTATACAAAAGCGTGTTTCTGAACTCTGTTATTTATTATTTATGCAATAAGTAAATTGATGTAACGCTTTCTCAATTCTATGTGTTGATCGAAAATCATTTGTAATGCTATCAATTTTTCAGTTTTACGTGCTATGTTAATGGAAGACTCTGATTGTATCAACATCGGTATACATCTGTCTGTCCCCTGCACCATCACGACATATTAATTATATGATCTTGACATGATAACGCAAGCAATATTCACGCCAGAGTAATTGAGAATCGATCCTGTCAGAAACGAGCACTGGCGGGATATTCATATCTCATGGTTATCGTATGTATTCATTATGAATAGCATGTAAACAGTGTTAATCAAAAAGAACGGTAGAATGAAAAGAACAATAGATAAATAGACAATATAGCAGTACGATGAAAAGCAACAATAGGCAGACAGGAAGACAGACTGAGAGAGAGAGAGAGAGAGAGAGAGAGAGAGAGAGAGAGAGAGAGAGAGAGAGAGAGAGAGAGAGAGGAGGAGGAGGAAGAGAGGAGGAAACAAGAACAGGCTAACAATACCTCCGTTCCGTTACCAGAGCAATGACTCCGCGAAAAAAAAAAAAAAAACATGAAAAGTAACAAAGAAAGCGGGGATGAAAAATGGAGGCAACAGGTTATAAATATATAATCCTTCACTAGGGGCTTGCGGAGACCATCATAGCCAATCTTGAAAACAGCGTCATTCATATCGTCTGCCTAGAGGCTTTCATCCGCTGATTCGGACTCATCGGTGAGATACGGCTGATAGTGTCGGTCTTCCCTTGACATCAAATGGAGATACATCACAATATGTAATAACATCAAATGCAATTTAATCTGTTATTTTGTCGCAAATTCACCACCAAGGGTTCAACAATAGTATCCAACGGCACCCGGAGGCAGGTGATGAAGGGCAAAAAAGTAAAAAACACCAAGCAATTGCTGTGAGGAAATACGTTCTTCAAAAGCTAAAATCTTTGTTTGAGGAGCATTTAATATGGGGGAAATATTTGAGTCTGCGCCTGAGGATACAAGGGAAGTCAAAATGTATGAACAGTCAGAATGCTCAGCACTGGCGTGTAAACACCCAACCACTGTCAGCCACATCTTTACTGATAGCAGCCAAAAATTGTGTAGAACAGCATTCAACTGTGTGTGTGTGAGTGTGTGTGTGTGTGTGTGTGTGTGTGTGTGTGTGTGTGTGTGTGTGTGTGTGTGTGTGTGTGTGTGTGTGTGTGTGTGTGTGTGTGTGTGTGTGTGTGTGTGTGTGTGTGATTATGCCACACCTTTGAAATATTCAAGGAAACAATCCCTTTGTTTTGTCACTGGAGCATGTAGTTTGGATTTGTCAGAATCAAGTATCTGATGGGATATGTATGAGGGAACACAGGGTGTTCGCAAAATATGACTCGTATATATTGATTAGTATTTCATTTATATCCTTGTTTCGGGTCCTTTTACGTTCATTTTCTTTGATTGTTGTGATCTTGCAAGTCCAGTTTAAAAAACTAGACTTTTGTATAAACACACCTGAAGGTTTAAATTGATTTCGCTTTTTTTAAGGTCTTCCTACTTGTTTTGAATGATTTGGTAAGCCTGAAGTATTGCATCATAAGCGTTGCGTAAATTAGCAGTCTGAATACATGTTAGAGCAACGGGAGGTAAGTTATTTCATGGTGCTTTTTTTGTTTGTTCGTTGTAGTTTTTTTATGTTTTAATGCGAAAGTGTTAAAGTTATTCATAGCTTTTCCATCAACTTATTTGTTTACCCGTATCCGAGAGCCTTTGTACTCTGTGTAGGCCTAGTCCACTTCAGCGGTCGTCTTCTTCTTCTTCCCTGAGTACTTTGCGTCATATTACTTTGTTTCTTTATTTACTCTGGCTTGTTCCTTTTCAATTACTTGTTTGTTTGTTTTGAAATCAATCACCGTCGTTCAGTTTATGGAGCTGAATGAAAGATTTGACAATCATCTTTAATTTACGAACGAACGTGACTTCAGTTCGAATATGTTTAATACTCTGAATGTTCTATGCTCAATTTCACTGGCGTTGACGAGAACCTGAAGAAAAAGGACTTCACTACGGTATTACGGCAAATCACACACACACACACAACGATATACGGAGAACATCAGAAGAAGTTTGGTATGCATCGACCTGACACACGCCTAACGATCGTGGTAAGACTCGTTCAAAATTTACCAACTGCTAACAAACACAACAGTGCGTACACACAGCGCAATCTCCTGGCCAGACACAAAATCAACCAAGCATGATGCCGTAAGAAATCACACTGCACATAATGATATCCCTTCCAGAAAAAAAAAAATTGTCGTCAGTGCCAGCGTAACATCGTTGAAGCCGAACGGCGACGTGAAGAGGCGAAACAGCAACAAGGAAACGTTAGACAGCAGTGAGACGAAGCTAGACAGCAGCGAGAAGAGGCTAGACAGCAACGAGAAGAGGCTAGACAGCTACAATAGGAGGCTAAGTACCGGCGCGAGAAAAGGCAAGACAGAAAAGAGAGAGAGGCAGTAGCGAGAAGAGGCTAGACAGCAGCAAGTAGAGACTGGAAGCAGCAAGTAGATACTGGACAGCAGCAAGTAGATACTGGACAGCAGCAAGTAGATACTGGACAGCAGCAAGTAGATACTGGACAGCAGCAAGTAGATACTGGACAGCAGCAAGTAGATACTGGACAGAAGCAAGTAGTAGAGACTGGACAGCAGCAAGTAGAGACTGGACAGCACAAGAAGAGACTGGACAGCAGCAATTAGAGACTGGACAGCAGCAAGTAGAGACTGGACAGCAGCAAGTAGAGACTAGACAACAGCAAGAAGAGTCTGGACAGCAGCAAGTAGAGACTGGACAGCAGCAAGTAGAGACTGGACAGCAGCACGAAGAGACTGGACAGCAGCAAATAGAGACTGGACAGCAGCAAGTAGAGACTGGACAGCAGCAAGTAGAGACTGGACAGCAGCACGAAGAGACTGGACAGCAGCAAGTAGAGACTGGACAGCAGCAAGTAGAGACTGGACAGCAGCAAATAGAGACTGGACAGCAGCAAGTAGAGACTGGACAGCAGCAAGTAGAGACTGGACTGCAGCGAAGAAGAGACTGGACAGCAGCAAGTAGAGACTGGACAGCAGCAAGTAGAGATTGGACAGCAGGAAACAGAGACTGGACAGCAGCAAGTAGAGTACTGGACAGCAGCGAAGAAGAGACTGGACAGCAGCAAGTAGAGACTGGACAGCAGCGAAGAAGAGACTGGACAGCAGCAAGTAAAGACTAGACAGCAACAAGTAGAGACTGGACAGCAGCGAAGAAGAGACTGGACTGCAGCGAAGAAGAGACTGGACAGCAGCGAGAAGAGACTGGACAGCAGCAAGTAAAGACTAGACAGCAGCAAGTAGAGACTGGACAGCAGCGAAAAAGAGACTGGACAGCAGCGAGAAGAGACTGGACAGCAGCGTGAAGAGACTGGACAGCAGCGAAGAAGAGGCTAGACTGCAACGAGAAGTCTAGTAAAATATGAGCGTTGTTACCTAGACATTTAAGAAAACATTATGAACAGAATACCAACGTTTTTCATTCAAAGCAAAGAAGCATAATTAACACACCAAAATACGCGCGCACACATACACACACAAGCGCACACACATGCGCGCGTGCGTACTCACGCACATACACATACACATACGGACGCGCGTGCCCGCGCGCACACACACAAAAGTACGCACTTACATAAATACACAAATACACGCATCTCAATACGAACACACTCATACCCTCACATACACTCAAACTTGCACACTCACACACAGACTTACACACGCCCACACACACACACACACACACACACACACACACACACACACACACACACACACACACACACACACACTCATACTCGCACTCGTACACACATGCATTCACTCTCATAAACACACGCATGCACGCACACATACGCGCGCACGCACATACACATCCACGCCCATTCAGGATACGCTTCGGTGCTCGCACCCCGATCCGTCGGTGCGCAACAGCAGGGGCCCCAGAAATCCACCAGTCGGACATCGACACAAGTTTGGAGCAAGCTATAGACAAAAAGTATTTCGGAAGGATGTGTTCCATCAAACGGATGATGTAAGTGTGCTGCTGTGTGAATCAGACGACGACCTTCAAGAATATTCCTGCGATCCGTGTTCGGAAGACGATCGCTTTTTCTGGTTTAACAACCAGGAAGAAAGACACATGTCATAAGAGGAATGTCTTAAATTGTCCTGCATTTGGAAAGGAAGACGCATCGGCAACACGAAGCATGCAGAGACCCAAGCATGTGCTGCACGCTGTCCACGGACTGATCCAGTTTTACCTGGGGTGACCGTCGTCTACAGAACTGACAGTGAACACCAGTGACATTTCTCGTTCATGATTTCATCACGTAAAGTGAAAAAACAGGATATTGCTGTGGTTTCCATGTTAATAAAATCGAAATTGAGTCGCGTTTTGTTATTGTACATCCCGCCGATTTGCTTAAAGGGCTTTTACAGCCTAACAGCATTAAACTTCGTTCATTCGTTCGTTTGTCCAAACATCAAAGCCTTTTTTCCAATCAAAATGTGTGCCCATAAACACTTTTTACTACATCCAACGTGCACGCAGCGCGATCGATTACTCCTATAAAAGAAATCTGCCATGAAAAATTATATACGCCAAGAATTGGTCTGAATTAAATGAATTATTTCCAAAGTTCGACACAACGCTTCTTTCAATTTACCGAGTTCAGTAAACTAGCTGACGTTTATCTGTAATCTCCGGGTGAGCATGACTTCAGCAGGAATGTGTTTAATGATGTGCTCCGAACATTCAAGAAAGACAGTCAGTCTCTTATATTTTCTTCGTTTTTTTTTTCCAGATCAGATTGACGAGAATAAAGTTAGGCGACAGATCCATGATGGAAAGAGCATGTAATCAGACTGAATATCAATCCTTTAAAAGAAAACAAAATGAATAACCATAAAAGAACCACAGCAGAGGACAGCCATTTAAAAAGTTCAAAACCAAATAACAACCCCAAAACACAGGAATCAGTTTGTAATTTGAACAAAAAAAAAGGGGTAGCTTAAAACTAGAACGGCACGCAAACGAAAACAGATGCAAACAAAGGATTAACCATAATCACATTTAAAAACAAAACATCCCCATGCCCGCTAAAACAAACCTACACGACCTCCTTAAACATGTTCGAAAACCCCGCTATTGATAGAATTAGAGCAGCGCCATCACAAGAACTGCCCGTCCAGCAATCTCATTATGCCAAGAAGTCTTAGGGCCATCCAGTGATGAGCTTCAAGTGTAACAAGTCAACAGTGCTGGAGATGTCAGTGAGGCCTGTTTATTGTCGTTGTTGTAATTGGCTTAGTGGAGAAATATTTACCTGCGTTCCAAAAATAAAGTGGCCTTTTTCTCGTCTTTCTTGCTATCGAACAGAACCTAAATGAAGAGACACAATCGAATCGCGGTCAAGCAGGCGCATTCAAGAACAAGGGCTTAACGCCCATCTTCACTCCCCCCCCCCCCCCCCCCCGACTACCCCATCCCACTCCATCCCACCTCTCTCTCTCTCTCTCTCTCTCTCTGAATGATGAATGATGAATGAATAAATAAAGCAAAAAGCAATCGAGACAAAAAAGGATGAAAGACAGGCAGAGAGAGAGATGGACAGTGTAAGAGATAAGGATAAGAGCATACCTCTCTCTCTCTCTCTCTCTCTCTCTCTCACACACACACACACACACACACACACACAGGTACACACACACACACACACAGACACAGACACTCA
>JADBJO010002247.1:0-40000 GCA_016801955.1 Conus betulinus
TTCTGGTTGTCCCAGCTCATTGCGCTTTAAGCTTGTAAAAACCAAGCATCATCAGTCACTGGGGTTTTGTTCTTGAAGTCTCACTGGTGGAAATGCTTTCAGTACAGACGTTTGGCCAAACCTCGTATCTTTGAGGTACTGGCTTCTGGTTGTTCTTGATCATGACACTTTCAGCTGTCGAAAAATCAAGCATCTTAGGCATGTTTTGAATTGTATTGTTACACTTAGCACAAGTTCAAAAAAATACTTTGTGTAAAAGTTTGAGGCGCTTGCTTAATTTATTTTCATGCTACAGCCGCTGAAAGTTTAAAAAAAAATCGTCTCCTGTAAACTGTCACAGGTATAGATATATGCTCACGTGTGTCTGGGGATATAGAGAAGGCTATAGGAGTGTTTCAGACAGTCAGGTAGATAGAGAGTAGAGGCAGAAGGCAACCTAACACTGAGCCGAAAACGCCAGAGTCCAATTGAAGTTGCATCTATTCACTTTCTTCTGCACCAGAGAGAGTACCGTTAGCCAAGCCCAAATTTTTATGTTGACGCACCTAGACGAAATCCTAGTTTTCTAAGAACAACAACAAAAAGATATGGTGTCACATTTACCCCGTAACAAGCAGAATGTCGCCGAGGCCCAAAGTGCACAACTGTTCAGATGCCGGGGGGGGGGGGGGGGGAGCTCCAGGAAGTAAAAACTAAGCCCTAAAAAGGCAACCAGAACCACGCCACACCCAAATTGTGACCCGAACTAACCCTGGGTTAAATTCTGAGCGAGAACTCGACCGTGCGACGAGGCATCGGGAGTTCCACAACACCCAGGAACGCGTGGGACAACTCATCTGGACAAGTCTGCCGCAGATCTCCGGCGACCGTGTTCAGACCTGTCAACCAGGCGCGTGAACGCTCCAGGTCTGGGGAGTGAAGAAGAAGGATGAGTTTAACGTCCTCATAGCAGAATGCTTTTAGGGACAAGATATCGCCACAGCCAAGCTGTGACATGGAGACGTTTGTCTTGGCACAGACATTGTAGACTGGCAGGTTGGGTCGAGAAGTCTGGGTTAGCGTCGGGTGGAGGTTCCCGGGAAGGATGGCGCCGTCAGACCGCCGGCGGTCGTCTGAAAGTCTGGGGAGTTAATATCTTTAGTCTATATAGCTTTTGCCCGAATCTGAATTGAGTAACTGTGTAGCGTGGCACGTCTTTTGACACAGTCAGAGAACGCCAGGCACTGAAACATTATCGAGGTCTGGTTTTTTCATTACTGACGCACTGGTCAGGGATAGGGGAAGGGGGAGGGGGCGTGGCAATGTGAGGGGTGGGGGGGGGGGGGGGAGCAGGAGAGGGGGACTAGCATGTCAATGCATCGGGTAGGTAAATGACCGGATGTACAGCTCGGGGAGAGGGTGGGGGGGGGGGGGGGAGGGGGGGGGGGGGGAGGGGATTAAAATGTCTCTCAGGCGTCACGCTTTAGATCAAGGCAATCAAGCTGGCTCGGTCCATCCTGGGTAGGTAAACTGACCGGGTGCAACTGCTTGGGAGGAGGGATGGCACTGGAGAGGCTCAAATGTGTCTCTCTCTCTCTCTCTCTCTCTCCTCTCTCTCTGTGGTGTGTGTGTGTGTGTGGTGTGTGTGTGTGTAGCTCCTATGTATATTACTCTGTGATAAAACTATCAGAAAATTTAGATACTTGGTTCTGGCAGTCAACTCTCGTGTGTGTGTGCGCACGCCCGCACGCCTTGAGCGCGCGCGCGCGCGCGCGTGTGTGTGTGTGTGTGTGTGTGTGTGTTGCGCACCGCGCGCGCTTTTGATTCAGGTTGGCGACTGGTTCCATGATATAACATTTTGAAGGAAGGTTTTTTTGTGTTTTTTAAGCATGTACAACAATATGAAATCGTGTGCGTTAGTTAAAGGCTGTAAATTGAAATAGTTTTGGAAGTTTTTTGAGGAGTGCGACAAGCAGAGGATATATCTCTTCGTCTGTTCTCATAGTTTAACAATGATTTAGGCCAGTATTTGCTTGATAAAGATTGTCTATGCTTAGATATGGAAATTAACTATCTAGGCTATGAATTTAAGAAATAATTTCAATCTGATAATTTTGTCCTACGTAGATAATACTGTTTTGTCAAAAAGCACAAAACTTGGTTTCCAGACAGCATTGAATGCATTACATAATTATCACGGATAATGGAAACTCGAATTAAGTGATAGCAAAAACTAAAGTGATAGTGCTTCATTGCAAAAACAATTCACGTTATACTTTTAGTTAATAGTTTTACCTATGGAAACAATAACGCTTGAAACTCTGTTCTTCAAGATACCCTGTACTTGAAATGTCTAAAAACTGAAAACTTTTACCAAGAAGAAAATCGCGATCCAGCACAAAGGCCAATGTTAGTTCTGATCAGTCTGCTAGGTATCAAGACTTGCCTGTAAAAAATTGTTTTCGAAATACACAAAACAAAAATACTTCCTATTCTACTCTATAGCTATGAAATTTGGAGTATGGAAAGTCTGGGTAATACTGGAAATTTTCGGGACAAAATTCTTGAAATGTGTGTGTGTTTGGATTGCACAGAAACAACGCGATGACTGTTTGGTTGCATGAGGTACCAGTTGTTTGTTTACTGTTTCTCTATTAGCTTATAGCAGGATGAAAGGCTGTTGGTGTACAACTCCAAATCTTCTTCTAGACTACAATCTGCTCTCTATGATGTACGTGTTGACAATATACAATATATCATTCAGCATGGATTGATCACATCCGTCAATTTTCAGTGGTTTTGACTGCACTTGAAAGAGACAGTTCTGATCTTACCTAAGAAATATGTCCACTCTAAATGATTGTTTCAAATTGCAGTTTCTTGTCAGCTCATAAATGTCATTTAACTCAACAATTTGGCGAGTTCAAATAAAACAACACGTAAAATTTCTTATCTACAGGTCACTAATTTATGAATTCATATATATATATATACACATACAATGTATGTTTTTCATAGATTCTTTTATATATACTTTTACGGTTTAGTTCATATATTATATGAAATGCCTAACAATGAAGTAGTGGAGGAAAAAAAGCGCAGGCTAACAATTCTTTCCTCATTATGTAAATGACTTAGTAAAGATTAGACCTATATATAAAAAAAAAATTGAAGACGAAAAAAAATGGGAACTTAAAAATGACAAATATATTATAGATATAGAAAACCCTTCTCTAGCTGCGTGAGGAAACCATATAAACCCTCCCGAAAAACAGTTCTATTGATATTGCCTGCTCCTAGGCCTTTCGTCCGCTGGACTGGAGCTATCAAAGAGACACGACTGCACGTGTCTGTGCTCTTGGCGTCAAATAGAGACACACCACAGTCCATATTCTGTGGTGTTTTCACCACCAAGGGTTCGAAAAAGAATCCAGCAGCACCCCAAAGCAGCCAGCAAAGGGTAGTAAATGAAACAAAACGAAAGTGTGGAGAGGAAAAAAAGTTGCTGTGGAAAAAAAAACATTATCCAGACAGTATAAAGTGTAGGGGACAATCTTTGAGCCTACAGTGCTTGAGGATCCATTCAAGGATGCAAGGGAGATCAAAAGATACGGAACAGTCTGAAAGGTCAGCTCTGCTATTCAATAATATATACGAAAGGCTTAGGAGCAGGCAAGATAACAGTTCTGTCTTCAACGTAGTTTACGATGGTCTCCATAGGCTGCCAGTGAAAGATCTTATATTCATAATAATTTTTTTTACTGACTTTCATTCTTATTTTCTGTATCCCTCCCCCCTACCCCCTCCATCCCCGCCCTTTTTTTTCTTTGGAATCTTTGCCAAGTCATTGACATAATGATGGAAGAATTATTAGCCTGCACTTGTTTCTCTCACTACTAGAATGTTCAACAGATGGATAGATAGATAGAGAGTTGGATAGATGGATAGACAGATGGCTGGATGGATACATAGATAGGTAGATAGATAGACAGATAGATAATTAGATGGGTGGATGGATAAATTCTTATATATTGTTGTGATTTTTTTTTTTTATTAGACATAGTTTTTTTTATAATCATTATTTACAAAGATGTATTTTCACAGCCCTAAGAGATCCATGTTAATGTAGGAGTCTTCCATCTTTTTCTTTCTGATGTACATGATGTGGTTGCGTAGCATGGAAGTACTCTCCTCCGTGCCATAGTAAGGGTCAAAGGATTAAATTAAATTTAAAACGTGTGTGTGTGGTGTGTGTGTGTGTGTGTGTGTGTGTGTGTGTGTGTGTGTGTGTGCGAGTGTGCATGTGTGTGAGTGTGTGTGTGTGTGTGTGTGTGTGTGTGTGTGTGTGTGTGTGTGTGTGTGTGTCTGTCTGTCTGTGTGTGTACGTGTGTGCGTGCCTGTGTGTGTGTGTGTGTGTGTGTGTGTGTGTGTGTGTGTGTGCGTGTGTGTGCGTGTGTGTGTGTGTGTGTGTGTGTGTGTGTGTGTGTGTGTTGTGTGTGTGTGTGACCTGGCGGGAGAAAGGGGACAGGGGGGGGGGGCAGTAGGGGAAAAGATGTGAGGCAGGGCATTACCGCGTTCGTCTTGAGTTTGAATCGTAGAAACTGCACATAAATCTCTCTAAAAACTTCGATCATGTCCGAATGAGCCGCGTCGAGAGAAAAATGGACACCATTGACTTTTTTCTTTGCATTTAGTTTGGATGAAAATTAATGTTTGAATCAGAGCCACATGGAGAGAGTAAACCGATTTGTCAAACTTGTTCCAGTCATACGGTTGAAATGGTGATATTCAAAACCATTAAAAGAAATGAATTTTCTGCGGCACATATGCGACATCTGTTAGTCCCATTTTCATAGCATTTCAGACAGTCAGCCTGGGTCTTTTCAGTGTTGAGCCTATCTCAGACAGTCAACCTGGGTCTTTGTCACAGCCGGGAGCATTTCAGGCAGCCAGCCTGGGTCTTTTCAGAGTTGGGAGCATTTCAGGCAGCCAACCTGGGTCTTTTCAGAGCTGGGAGCATTTCAGGCAGCCAACCTGGGTCTTTTCAGAGCTGGGAGCATTTCAGACAGCCAGCCTGGGTCTTTTCAGAGCTGGGAGCATTTCAGACAGCCAGCCTGGGTCTTTTCAGAGCTGGGAGCATTTCAGACAGCCAACCTGGGTCTTTTCAGAGCTGGGAGCATTTCAGACAGCCAACCTGGGTCTTTTCAGAGCTGGGAGCATTTCAGACAGCCAGACTGGGTCTTTTCAGAGCTGGGAGCATTTCAGCCAGCCAGCCTGGGTCTTTTCAGAGCTGGGAGCATTTCAGACAGCCAACCTGGGTCTCTTCAGAGCTGGGAGCATTTCAGCCAGCCAGCCTGGTCTTTTCAGAGTTGGGAGCATTCCAGGCAGCCAGCCTGGGTCCTTTCAGAGCTGGGAGCATTTCAGGCAGCCAGCCTAGGTACTTTCAGAGCTGGGGGGTCTATCTGAGACAAGATACCAGAGGACACGTCAACTGTGCACCCTGCAAGATTGAAGCGTTGAAGTGCGCGATTGGATTCCACGTTATCACAGGTACTGAGAACCTGGTGATAATGATTCGACCTGCCCGTTGCATTACGAAACTAAAGATGACGATCGATGTATCTTTTTTCTTTTTCCTTCTTCTTTTTCTGTTTCTTTGTTTTTTCGTTTTTTGACTTTTGTCTTTTTTTTCTTCAACGTCTAGCTTTGAACAGAAAAGAAAATAAGATTAGTTCTGCCCAAACACAATAGACAAATTACGTGTTCCCGTAATTTAAAGTCGCGATAGTATAATACTGACCCCCTATTAACTGGGCCCTATCACGCGCAGTGTGCTTTAAGCTTACAAAAAAAAATAAATAAATAAAATAAAGAATATAAATTTTCAAAGTTGTTAATATAAAGGAGGATGTACGCTCTTTTATTTTTTGAACAAAACTTTACACCTAACGATATACCTAACTTGGCTTTCCTCTTCTCCAAAACATTCTTGCAGTTATGAAAATTCTTGCTGTTGATTGTTCATTGTCGCTGCTTTCCTTCATTTTTCGCATACAGTATAAGAAATACTTTTTGAGTATGTCTTCAAGATGTGGCATTCATATGTTGACGACCCGCACACTGTCCTCTCTTGGTGTGTCTGTGAACTCTGAATATATTTGATTCAAATTTGATTGAAAAAAAAAAAAAAAACAAACTTTTACATTAATGCATAAAAGAAGCAGTGTATTATTTGCTACGAATTGATTGATAATACCATCACACGACTAGTTTTGCGCTCACATGTGGTTGGGGATGTGGAGAATGCTACGGGAGTGGTTCAGACAGTCAGGTAGGTAGTGAGTAGAGACAGAAGGCACATCTAACACGGCACCGAAACGCCAGAGTTCAGTTGAATATGCATTAATTTATTGACTTCTGCGCAAGGGAGAGTACCGTAAGCCAAGCCCAATTCTATGTGACGCACCTGGACTAAGTCACAGCCTCGTGATTATAAACCCAAGACTAACAAAACAAAATAATATGGAGTCACATTTACCTTGTAACAAGCAGAATGTCGCTGAGGCCCAAGTGCACGACTGTTCAGATGCCAGGAGAGAGAGAGAGAGAGAGAGAGAGAGAGAGAGAGAGAACGGAAGTTGATATCTGTAGTTTATATAGCTTTTCGCTCACGTCTGAATTGAATAACCGTGGCGTGCCACTGGACATTATCAAGGTCTGATTTTTCAATGTGACCAACAGCTCGCGGGGAGGGGGGGGGGGGGGGGGGGGGGGGGGCGTGGAAATGTGAGGAGTGGGGCTGAGAAGGAAGGAGGAGAGGACTACGAATGTTCGCCCATCATGAAGTCCACCGTGGGGCCGTTAACTTTACAATCTTCAAGCCTTCCTGACTTGGCATCACCCTGCTGATCAGGCGATCCTGTTAGAACAATGGCATGGCTCTAGAACAAGGCATCACTGTACCTTAAGACTGACCATTAAAATCGCCTGTGTGAATGGCTGAGTGGTGTGTGTGTGTGTGTGTGTGTGTGTGTGTGTGCGTGTGTGTGTGTGTGTGTGTGTGTGTGTGCGTGTGTGTGTGTGTAGCTCCTATGTATATCACTCTGTGATAGTACCTTCACGTCAATATCCTTTGTTCCCTAAATCCTTCCGATAGACGCCATGTTATTGGTCCGTTGCTCATCTTCAAGAAATTAAATCCAGCTGATCTGTTTTCCCTCACGATACAGTCGGATCAATCAAATGATTATCACAAAGGCTTGAACGACAATTATTTGCTGATCAATTTTTTTTTAATGAAGGTTGAAAAGAAACGTACTATCCGTAATAGTAACGGAACGGCTTGGACCGCTGGTGAACATACCAAGTACAAACAGCTCTCATGTACTGTTCAGACTTACAGTTAATGAAGCTCTGCCTGACACCCACCCACAGACCCCCCCCCCCCCTCCCCTCTCTCTCTCTCTCTCTCTCTCTCTCTCTCTCTCTCTCTCTCTCTCTCTCTCTCTCAGACAAAACATAACCACACAACCTCCAACTGTTTTTATCAGTAATCAGGAAACTGAAGTGGTGGATAGCCATCGAGTTCTAGGCGTGTATGTCCATAATAATCTTTCTTGGTCTTGTCACCTTCGTAGTTATGTAAATCGATATCCAGACAAACATATCAGCTGTGCAGGATTAAGCATTTTTTTTAAACCTTCATGTCAGGAAATTATTCCTGCATGCACATGTTCTCTCTCCAATCAATTATTCTTCAACACTGTTTGATTCTGCTAGTGCTAATGCTATGCCATGAAACCTCTTACGAGTGTCTACAAAAGAGCGCTTAAAGCAGTCCTATTAAAATCATCTAGTCTTAGTGAAGGGGATTATACTAAACCGGGGGCTCTTCCGTTAAATGTTTCCGTCAACAAATGTTTGCAAATGTCAAAAAAATTGCGTCTGGTTTAGCACCACATCTCTTCAGTCTAAATTTAGCATAAACCCTAGGGATTCAGCCAAATTCCCACACCTAGAACAGATCTGTTTAAATCAAGCTTATCTTACTACTCTGGTAGTGTGGTTTTGGAATTCACTTCCACCACATTTCCGATGCACTCAAAATACAGAATCCGTCAGGGAAAAACTAATTACACACTTCACAGCAGACCATTGCTATTAGGGACAAAGTACATATACCATGGCACACCCTCTGTTTTGCTGCATATTAAACCGGTACGCCGCTTCCTTTCCACTGATGTTTTTAAAACCAGATAATGATAAATGAGAGATATGGTTACCATTGGTTTTATTAATGATCGTAATTATATTGTGATGAAGGAATGTTGTGGTCACTCGTTTTATTGGTACATTGTCACTAATTGATTGATGTCCTAATACTTTTGATTTCTTGGAGCACTGTAACTACATGGTGATAAATGTGTGTCCTAATTACTGTTGATTATATTGATGTACTGCTTTTTATTCAAATTTCATAGTAAGGATAGAAAAAATGAATTATATCTCTCTCTCTCTCTCTCTCTCTCTCTCTCTCTCTCTCCTCCTCTCTCTCTCTCTCTCTCTCTCTCTCTCTCTCTCTCTCTCTCTCTCCGTTAATTACGGCTGCGTATCGATGGATTGTCACATAATTAATAATCATAGTCTTGGGTAGTGTATGAATGGTCAAAAAGAAAAAAAAAAAAGATGGGGGAGGGAGAAGGTAGATTATAATGGGCATCTCTCTCTCTCTCTCTCTCTCCTCTCTCTCTCTCTCTCTCTCTCTCTCTCTCTCTCACCCTGTATCACATCATGATAAATCAGTGTTATGAATATTGATGCAAGGAATATCTACGCCTTAAATGTTAATGGATGAACTTTTAATGTTGTGAAGATATGCGTGTTTGTTATACGTTTTGTAAGTCTTAGTCGCTAGTCATACCTAGTCCCTTAACGAGGCAAGGGCCGTATGAAAAAGCATGTGTTTGCTTGTTACCCTTGGAAATAAAGATTATCATCATCATCATCTCTGTCTCTCCCTCTCTCTCTTTATATATATAAAGAGAGGGAGGGAGAGACAGAGACATATATATATATATATATATATATATATATATATGTGTGTGTGTGTGTGTGTGTGTGTGTGTGTGTGTGTGTGTGTGTGTGATATCTCCGCAATTTTTCATTCCCATTTTCTTTCTTTCACCTCCTCCTCCCCCCCCGCCGCCCCCCCCCCCCCCCCCCCCCCCCCCCTTTTTTTTTTTTTTTTTTTTTTGTTTTGTTTTGTTTTAGTTTGGTTTTGGTTTGGTTTTCTTTTGAAGTCTTTGCCAACTAATTAATGTAAATGACGGAAGAATCGTTAACCTACGCTTGTGTTACCCCACTACAAAATAATTATTGTTCATCATACTCTTGCTGAGTCAATCAGTGGGAATTTGCATCTTCCAGGAGATCCAAGGAAAGGCTATTCTGCACAATTCGTAATTGCTGTCAGCACTTACGTGACTTACAATGCTGGAGTTATTCATTAGCAGAGTTGACCTCTCTGACCCATGACACCTTTTTACCTCCCTTGCATCCTTATTGGATCCTCAAGCGTAGGTTCAAAGATGTTCCCCTACATTTCAGAGGATTTTAGTTTTTCAGCAACTTTTTTTCTTTACTGCACTTTCTTTTCGTTTTCCTTCCTACCCTTCGCAGGTTACTCTGGGCTGCCGTTGGATTCGTCTTTTTTTTCTTCTAAACCCTTGGAAAGTGAGAACACCACAGAATTACAGAATGTGGTATGTCTCCATATGATACTAAAGAAAGAAGCGAATTTGTACGTCTTTCATCAGCCCCATCCAGCAGACGGAAGACTTCGAAGCACGCGAAATGAGTAAGTTTTGCTATCAAAATGACATTACTGCCGTTTCTCATAACATGCTACTGTTTGCCCGAAATTTCTCACCTTCTTCCGTACACTCGTCCCAAGTACTTCCACCCTCCACTTCTCTTTTTTTTTTCTCGCTCTCTCTCTTCAACAGTTTTTGCTCTGTTCTTAAGGTTATGATAGAAAAAAGTCTGTTTTCTTCAACAGTTTTTGCTCTGTCTTAAGGCTATGATAGAAAAACAGTCTGCTCTCTTCAACAGTTTTTGCTCTGTTCTTAAAGTTATGATAGAAAAACAGTCTGCACTCGTTCTTCCCTCTACAAACCTTATATAAATGATGATAAACGGTAAGTCGTGAACACTGCACATGGATTTAAAAAAAAAAAAAATGATTCAAGCTTTCGCCGTTTAAAAGACTTTTTCAGGAACCGGTTCGTACTTTCATTTCAATAGACAATGTATACTTGTGAGGCATTCCCTTGTATGTATGTTTACACATATGTAGACGTGCATTCGTTTACTAGAATGTATAAATGCGTGATCATAGTTACCACACACTACTTATATGGGGAGTGTGTGTGTGTGTGATAACTATTTAAAATAATAATGTTTTTGAAACGAAAACTTGAATATTAGGAAGTTTCTGTAGGGAAAGAGGTGTTTTTTTCCTTCTCTGTTTAGAAAATCTTGTCTTTTAATAGCAGTGCTGGGCACAGAATTTCAAACTTTTTTTTTTTTTTTTTTTTTTTTTTTGTTGTTGTTGTTGTTTTGTCTATCATTTTTTTTTAACAGTAAACATTTAACTCCTTAAAAATTATCATTCCTTGCCCTTTTCGCCTCCCTCCCTTTCCCCAGTCCTTATCTGGAAGTATAATTATATCTACTTAAGTTACCATCCACAAGTTGGGAAGTGAACGCAAACCAAAACACGCAAAAAAAGCAAAACAAATGCCAAGAATCCTGACGAGTTCTTCACAGAATGAAATGTATCGTACTGTTTAGCTGAAGACCAGATACTCGTGACCAAGATTCTTCACGTGGTCTCCTTATTTATATGGCTGTAGTTTGTTTGTTTTGTTTTTTTGCCCCGGTCGTGACCAAGATTCTTCACATGGTCTCCTGATTCATATGCCTGTAGTTTGTTTTTGTTTTTTTTGCCCCTTCGAACACTCCTTTATCAGAAACCTACGCTGATTGGTACAAATCCCTCGCGGCATTTTCACACACCCTGGCAGAGCTCGAATGCGACACAGTCAGACTGCCAGTCAGTGTGCAAATTAGTTTATAAATTCTTCAGTTTCTTCGGATGTTTGAATAGCGTACTAGGGTTAATTCAATTTTACGATGAATTACCTCATAGCAGTTCGGACATTTTGGTGCTAATTGTATAACATAGGTGGGTTATGACAGTGTACTGACCACAGAACAAAAATTACACGTGGAAATGTCAAATTGTATGTAAAACGTACACAAATAGTTTCCAAGTTTTAAAACTGTGGAGAAAACTGCCAAATCTGGTCATAGATGTTGTTAATAATCGCCGAAACGGTTAAACTAAAAAAATAAATAAATAAAAAATAAAAAAAAAAAAAATCAAGGATCAAGGAACAGAGAGCTAGTAAGAATTATAACAATTATGAAAGTCGAGTATCGATGTCAACATTTCATCATTTTACTTTGGTGTGTTTGATATATGCCTCGAAGTATTTCCATCCTCCAACTCATTTCCTAATGAGACAAACACAATCATAACTATCTACAGTGCCTCGTCCGCGCGAAACCCTTCTCAAACAACAGGATATTCAGTCTTCACACGACTTCAAAGATATATTTTTCGCATGGAGAGGTTCCAAAAGGCATTAATTAACACAGAAAATTAAACTACTTATAGAATGTGTACCTTTTTAACGATATTATCACAAAAAGAGAGTAGTTTTAGATATTTTTTAAGCCAGCAAATGTTCCCAATTTTCTCCATTCGAGTAATTTTGGCCAAGAATTAATATTTAATTTCGCTTCCGGCTCATGTTGTTATGGCACCTATACTGTTTCCCGTCTTTCCCATTTCCTGCATGCAATGCCCGTCATTTGAATATCATTGAAAGTATAGGCCCAAGTCAAATCAAAATGAAGAAGAGATCGGCCTACTCTTGTGTCGGTCAGTCAGTATGCACAAACATTTACGAGTCATGTTTTCCCGCCTTAACATTTCGCCACTCACAATGAAACATATTCTTTCAGAGTGTTGGGACTTGCATGATGTGAGACACAAACATCTTACAGCAGATTCCATGAAAACCTTGTTCAGAGATGTTCCGCCTGACGCAAACTTTCAGTTCTTGAAAGAGATTAACATTTTTCGTCGAATCTGAGATTTACAGTGGAAAGATTTTAACATAATTTCGGATGGGTTTTTTAGAAGATGTATTTTAAAGAATTGTGTGAATGAATGGCTTGAGTTGATTTTAACGGGGTGACAGCCCTGATATGGCCCTTTGTGGTCGGCTGGGCTATAAGCAACATTACCTTACCTTACTTCGTTTTCTCCCTCCTTTTTTCTCCCTCTCCAGATTGTGCATATGTTACATACTGCTTTAAAAAAAAAAAAGACATATCAAATATTTTAAAATGTAGTAAAAAAAAAAAAAAAAAAAAAAAAAAAAAAAAAAAAAAAAAAGAAGCGGGTCTGACCAGGAATGTTTGTATTTCCACCAGACATTCAGGAGTTTGATTATAAGATATGCGGATGGTCTGTAATACAGAGCAACAATTTCATTGTCAGTCCTCTGGTGTGTAAGCATTGCATGTAGGTGGTTGTTGTTGGGCTTAGAGAAGAGGTGGTTGTTGTTGTTGTATCTAATAAAGGGATGAAAGGGAAGGCTTGTCACATACATTTCGCTATCCCTTCTTCCCTCCGCCTTTAAAATGACCCCCCTTCCCCTTCTTCATGGCTAGATGCGATTTCAACATGAGCAATTGAACATTGATTAGATATGTATGAATAACACTAATAATAAAAATGTCATGTCTTAATGCTCGTACTTGTACATGTGTCTTTATATAGATAGATAGACAGACAGACAGACAGACAGACAGACAGATAGACAGACAGACAGACAGACAGACAGACAGACAGACAGACAGACAGACAGATGGACAGATCGATATGGAGAGGAGAGGGCAGAGGCGGAAGACACTGTGCAAATATTTGTTGAAAAAGAAAATACGACAAACTGGTTACAATCACCTTCTCACAACATGGAAATACAGCCTGAGATACATAACGAAGCTGTTACAACAACAGCCGTATTTACAACCGTGCTTTGAAAAGCAATATATATATATATATATATATATATATATATATATATATATATATATATATATATATATATATATGGATTGCAAGACAGATAATAGACTGATAATTACAATTTTTTGCTTGAAAACTATTTTCTTTCAGATTCGCCGTGTCTTGAGGTTCAGTGGCATTGGTCGCTGGCAGGGGAATGCTAGCATTGGATTATTCTACTGCGAATGACACGAGAATGCCATTTCTCTTGCGCTGCAATTCTGTCGCTTACCCTTGCGTTTACATATGCCATAATTGTACGTCTCTGTCGGAAAACCTTAACATATAAATGACAATACTGTGACTATTGGTACAGAGGTCGATTAAAAAAAATGCCGACGAATCTTTCAAAAGACAAAAAAAAGGATTTGCTATTGTGGGGGGGGGGGGGGGGGGGGGGGGGGGGGGGGATCTGCCTCAAACAGAATCATTTTATGAGTTTTCCTTCGATGAACGGACTCTAGATGTTATAAAATTTGAAAGAATGCACCCCGCAGCCCACCCGCTTTTAAATTTTTTTTTTTTTACACTTATTGGTGGGGATATTCATCTTCCATTTATAGCTCGCTGCTACATCCTGATTTAACTCTTGATAATACTTTTTTTTTTTTTTAAATGACACTAAATGTAACAGGTGTTAGTTGAGTTCACAGAAATAGAAAACTGTTTGTGTGCCGTAAATACAGTAGGAATGAAACATACTGGGTATATTTTTACTTATCAAATTGAAATCGTGGATGAAATTTGACACAAATTATGCTTTTGACAAACTCGAAAGCCTGACCTCGTGTTATGCAAATGTATGTATACATAGGCTTACATAAATATATATACACATAGATAGAGTTGAATAATTTAGTATTGGTGTAAAACGAGTTCAGGGTACCACTTCTTCCACAGTTACATTAATGATTTGGCAAAGATCGAAATAGAATATTAAGGTGAAGGAGGCAGTTAACATAAAAAATGAGAACATGAATTCGGTAAATACAATAAAAATGTTAAACCCTTCATTAGCAGTGTATAGGAACTATCATTATCCTTCCCACAGACAGCTCACTTCTTACTGCCTGCTTCTTCCCAGGCCTTTAGTCCGCTGTATAGGACTCAACAAAGAGAGACCGGGTAATTATATGTGTATGTGTGTTCCCTTGGCATCAAATGGAGAAACACCACAGTCTATAATTCTGTGCTGTTCTCCCCACCAAGGGTTCAAAAAAAAAGAATCCAACAGCACCCCCAAAGCAGCCAGTGAAGGGAAGAAAAGCAAAATAAAAAGCAAGCGTGATAACAAACCAAGCTGCTGAAAAATTGAAATCATTATATAAACAGAATAAAATGTAGGGCGGAATCTTTGAGCCTACGCTTGAGGATCCATTCAAGGATACAAGGATACAATATATATATGTTTGGTCAGTGACTGAAGAATTGTTTGCCTGTACTTCACTTGTTTTCCCCCACTACTTAATTTTTCAGCATAATATATATATATATATATGTGTGTGTGTGTGTGTGTGTGTGTGTGTGTGTGTGTGTGTGTGTATGCACAGACAAACAATGGATATACCTCATCAATTTTGTACATCCACTATATTCCCCATCTCCATCTCCAATTCATAGTGTTTGTTTGTTTGTTTTCATTTCTTCTAGTTGCAATGAAAGTTCTTGTCTTTAAAACGACAAGCTGATTATAAGTCAGCCTTCATAATAAAGAAATATGGTAAGTGGCAACGATTGTGGGTATCTAAAAAGTAATAATGTAAGCAAACAGGTAGCTGTTTTTATTGATGATCTTACAAAATACGAGATAAAGACGTTTCTGCAAGCGATCTGTTACAGCTTCCCTGTTTCCGGAAGGTTTAATCACATTTCTAGCATTTTAAGAAGGCTAGGCTTTAATACTTCAAATCGCAGGGTAATGAAATTTGTAATACAATTCAAATCAGCCACTTAATCATTCGCTTGCTAAAACTAATTGGTTGTCTTCGTTGGAAAGCCTTTCATTTATTTCTTAGGCAGAAATATTGCTGAATCTTTAATTAAAAAGAACATTTCTTTTGAAACGTTTCTTGCCACGATTTTTTTTTTTTCTGAGAGTGGTTACCTTTGGTTACCTTTTCCAGAACTATTGCAGCAGATTTTTTTTTTTTTCTCCGAAGTTGAAAAATTCTGTATTACAACTCTTCGAAGAAGAAAGTATGATCCGTCTTTTTACACTATTTACATAGATGCTAAGCTACCAAGCATACCCAGTGGCATCGCCATCATTCAGATTTTAATCATTTCAACACTAGTAACAGCGGTAGGCCTTTGTGTTCACAAAACTTCAAAACTGTGCAAAGTAGTGTACTCTGAATTCAACCATATTATGGTTAGGCAAGTACATTGTGATCGTATTAGATAAACAACTTTGTTCCGACAATGGTGTTCCTGAGGAAAAGTTTTTATTTTGCTAACAGACGACAAAGACCGGTGTGTGTGTGTGTGTGTGTGTGTGTGTGTGTGTGTGTGTGTGTGTGTGTTATTTGCTCACAGCTTTTTGTAGTTTGTTAGTTTGCTACATGTTTGCCACAATATTAGTGATGTGACGTGTTTTTTTTTTTAAACAAAATCTTCACTGCAAAGAGGATAAAGGTTTCAGATTTTTTTTCTCCGCAAAATATGTTACATCTAGTGTCCATCAACACACCTTGTCTTTATTTTCACCCTATTTTGTCTGCCCCTCAGTCCATGTCGATAGACAAATCAAAATGAGAAAGTAAATGTATCTATCATACGCGTAGAACACGGCCGTAAAAGATCAAGTATTTAGGACCAAATCAAGCCACTAATTGTTTCTTCTTCTTCTTTTTTTTTTTTTTAATATATCTCTTTTCCGCATTTGTACAAAAATGCCCACCCATGTACATCACCAGCACAGATTGATATGCATAAATCGATCTATACAGCATAGATAGATATGTCTATATACCCAGCGAACATGCCATTTTATATATACATATATTCTTTACTTTTTATATTTTTTTTTTTTTTATTTGTTTTTCATTTGACAAACGCCACATGAAAGATCACATATTTAGGACCCCCCCCCCCCCAAAAAAAAAAAAAATATATATATATATATATATATATATATATATGTATGTGTGTATGTGTGTGTGTGTGTGTGTGTGTATACATATGTATACCTACATATATATATATATATATATATATATATATATATATATATATATGCACATATATATATATATATGCGCATATATATATATATATATATATATATATATATATATATATATATATATATATATATATGCACCTCTACTTGCAAATGTGTTGCGAACTTCTATGAAAATTGCAAGTTTACTACGAAACACAAGCAAACAAACCCTGCAAGTTTACTACAAAAACACAACCAACCAACCCTGCATATACTTCGCAACATGGTAGTGATAAAGTACATTATCTAGTGACAAAAAAAATTGTAAACAAATAATTAGAGAGGAAAACCACAAAGACATCAAAAACAAACAAACTGACAACACACACACACACACACACACACACACACACACACACAAGGTCTGTGGGGGGGGGGGGGGAGGGTCGGGGGGCTACTAGTACTAGATGTTCTAATCCGTTGGACTTCCCGATGATAATAGCAAGTTGTTTTTTAAAAGGCCTAACTTTTTGTTTCGATTTCGTTTCGGTCTCACTTGTAACGCTGGCAATTTGGGTCTTTTTTCTTTTTTTTTTTTCATTTTCATTTGTTTTTCATTTGACAAACGCCACATGAAAGATCATATATTTAGGACCCCAAAACTCCTATCTTTAAGTTGTTGTTTCCAATCCGTTGGACTTCCCGATAATTATGATAGTGCACACACACGTGCGCACACACACACACACACACACACACACACACACATACACACACACACACACACACACACATACAAGCGCGCACACACGCATGCGCGCGCGCACGCACGCACACACACACACACACACACACATACATACACACACACATGCGCTCGCGCCCACACATCCCTACACACATGCGTACATCCACTACACACACATACAATACAATAAAAAAAAAAAAAAAACACAACCTATATTAGGTAGGCACTCAAGATCTGACCAGCGCGTTGGGGCTAATGCGTAGGTCAGACATCTGCTAAATCGTAGCCACGAGATCCTCTTCTTTAATTGTTCTTCTTAGTTGTTAAGTCATTTATCCATCAGCTTAAAATCATGCACAGTGTGGTCTCAAAACTTTGCGGATGTGGTGTACCGTATATAGACCAGTCCGCACGCAGTGACGCCTCCTTGATGAAACTGAAACTGTATAATAGTTAGTTGAGTTTTGAAAGGTGCAACTCGTTGTTTCTCTTTCGTCTCAGTTCCACTAGTAACGCGGGCAATTTGGGTCTTTTTTATTATCTTTACGTGGACCAGAATCCGGATGTAAAGCGTCTGATAGTATAAAAGACGGAATTAACATCGTGAACACCGCCTGAAAATAGCACACAACCTGACGATTCTCAAGATTTTGCTAGACGGTTTACTTTCATTCAAAAAGCTGTTACTCCCCCCTCCCCCTCCGCTCGCTCACCGCCCATCCCCGCCCCCGCCCCCACCCCCACCTCTCTCTCTCTCAGTTACATTTGCTAGCATGATCACATGGTTAGATTTTTCAAATTCTCAAATTCTTTCACGTGATACAGAGAGAGAGAGAGAGTGTGTGTGTGTGTGTGTGTGTGTGTGTGTGTGTGTGTGTGTGTGTGTGTGTGTACGCGCGCACGTTGAGCAAAAGAATGTGAGAAGATAAATGCAGAGAAAAAAAAAAACAATTTTCTCCATCATTAATCAATACAATGGCCATAGAAAGATTTACAGAGGAAAACAAAACGATTGAGACTATATACTGCAGAAAATAAAGGAACGACAAGAGCACACACACATCCTCTACTAGCTGTATACTGTAACTATTAGTTTGTTTTGAACACGGCACCATTTCTTCCCTCTGTCTAGTGTCGACGTTCGTCTCTCATATAACCCTCATCAGTAGAACCCTGATGGCTGTACAAGTCCGCCCTTGATATCTAAACACACACACACACACACACACACACGCACGCACACACACACACACACACACACACACACACACACACCTGTATTTCTGTGGTATTCTCATCACCCAAGGGAGGGGATAACAAAAAAAACAAACAAAAAAATTCAACGGCATCCAAGGCAGCAGGGAGAATGGCAGAGTAGGGAAATGGAATAAAAAAATATATATTTCATCAGAAAATACACATGTTGAAGAAAAGTCCAGAGTAAGCAGTATACAAGGAAGTACTTGAGGCCGAGGATGCTTGATCTGCACAGAAGATGCCAATGCCCCAAGCAATGCAAGTGGGCAGTACAGGAGATGCCAATGCCCCCAGCAATGCAAGTGGGCAGCACAGGAGATGCCAATGCCCCCAGCAATGCAAGTGGACAGCACAGGAGATGCCAATGCCCCCAGCAATGCAAGTGGGCAGCACAGGAGATGCCAATGCCCCCAGCAATGCAAGTGGACAGTACAGGAGATGCCAATGCCCCCAGCAATGCAAGTGGACAGTACAGGAGATGCCAATGCCCCCAGCAATGCAAGTGGACAGTTCCACAACGTTGATACTAAGCCTAACATTTGTCAGACACACTCCTGCTGGCAACTGATAACAAGTGTGCGCAAGAACGTCTCTAGTGGCATGTCCTAAGAAATCCTAATTCCCACCGGTTGACCCCCCCCCCCCCTTCCCTGACTGACATGCTAAACAAAAATAACCAGTGGGATTGCAACACACACACATACACACACACACACACACACACACACACACACATATATATATATATCGATATATATATATATATATATATATATATATATATATATATATATATATATATATATATATATATATATATAAACAATTCACCCGTCCGTCGTTAGTACAAACTGTACAAAGATTTGTGTGCACAAAGGGGGAGCACGGGTGGAGACAATAATGTAGAAAAAAGAGGGCATTGCAAAAAGATTAAAACTAAAATCAAATCCTTCACTTGCAGTTACATGGGAACCATCAATGTCTACCCAGTAACAGAATCGTTTGTTTCGAATTTCAGGAGTCGAGTTTTGTTTTCTACATGACTTACCATTAGAATCCATTTAACTCTGTTGTTCTATCTTTAATATCAAACAGCAATACCGCTTATTATTCAGCAGCATTACAACCAACAGAAAAGAGAAAAAACAAAATCAAAGGCTTCTAGACAGTCTGGAAAGGACAGGATAGAAAAATGGGATGAAGGGGCCACATGGGAAAAAAAAAAGGGAGCGAAACAAAGAGTAGAGAGCATCCAGTGTTAACAGGAACTCTTTGAGCGTATGCTTGAGGTGTCAAATAGGACGCGAAGGAGGTAAGCATGTGTCATCAATGAGTGGTCACACCAGTGTTCATAGCAACCAAGAATTGTGCAGAAAAGCTTTCCTTTGTTTTCTTTTTTTTTATTTATATTTTACTTGTTATTACTTTGCATGCCCTGAGATATACCATTCCCATCTGGTAGTGGTAAGGTAAGGTAAGGTAATAGTGCTCACAACCCAGCCGACCGCAAAGGGCCATATCAGGGCTGTATCTGGTAGTGGTACACAAAACATGTAATGCCCTGAACAAACGCATAAGGGTTAACACAAACTATACAGAACACAGTTCAGTTTCTACGTCGTTAATACAATGACTTTGCAAAATTTACCGAGAGGAAAAAAAAAAAAAAAAAAGGGTGGGATGGGGAAAGGGGTAGAAAATGGGTGTAAAGAAGAAGATGTTTGTAGAATAAACGTGAACTCCTCGGTTGGTAGCATAGAAAGTTACGGACGTCTGTCCTGAAAACTGAACCATTCGTTTTTGCTTGGCTGGTGTCGACTTCCATCTCATGGGTTATAGTAATCAGTGTGATTCCGCTGCTCATTTTTTTTTTTTTTTTTTTTTTTTTTTTTTTTTTTTTTGTATACGATGGAGATACATCAAGTATGTTTCAGTGGTGTTCTCATCACCAAGGGGAATTAGAAAAGAAAAGAAAAATCCAAAATCTTCCCATGGAAACTAGCAGAAGGTAGAAACAGGAAATGGGAATAGAGTATCAAGAAGAATTAGGCTTCGGACTGCTACATGAATTACTTCCGACTCGGAGATTCTTGTTCCTTCGTCGTTTAGAAAACTCTTCTGTATGTAATTTTGCAGAGCAAGTGGAGCAGACAGTTTTTCGTATGCAGTTTGATTGTCACATTATTCACCTATTTTGGGTGACATTTCAGCATTTGGTGACTCGGAAATGTTCATATTGCCTTAATTTTGTCATTGACAAGGAACTCGTACTGTTTGGTGTAAAGCAAAGTATACGGACAGACACTGTTTTTGATTTAATTATTTTACTTGCGAAATTTTATGTCTACAAATGTAAATCACTAAACGCACAACCATATTTACAAACCTTTGTTACATTACTGAGAGACAGATACGACCTAGAATGTCACATTTCAATCGTAAATTAAACTTGTGCAGCTTATGTACAATTCGATTCTCGATTAATCTGAACGTTGGAGATGATACATACATATACATATATATATATATATATATATATATATATATATATATATATATATATATATATATATATATATATATATATATATATATATATATATATATTTCTGTAATCTTCTGTAATCTATCACATTTATCAAGACATACTGTAAGTGCATGTTTTTGAAAATGGTTGAATACTTGTATATGTGTATGATTCATGTTCTGCATGAGAATGTTAGTGGACCCCACCCCATCCCCTGCCCTTGCCCCCACCTCCCCTCCAAGCCCCTATTCCCCCTTCTGCTTCGAGTGTATGGATGTTTGTTTGGCCTTATTGTTGTTGTTATCGTTTTTTCTAATCAATTGCCACATACATAACTAGTTTGGAATGTATGCGTGTATGAAAAATGGTTTGTTATTGCTATTGTTGTTTTTTTTTTTTTTAAAGAAGATGATGCTGCAAAAACAAGTCAAGAGTGATCAGTATACTATGTAGTTTTTAAGCCCATGCCTGAGGTTCCAAACAGAATGGAAGGGAGGTGGACTACAGATTTAAGTGGTTGGCTTTATTGTTTGTGTACACACACACACACACACACACACACACACACACACACACACACACAAAGACTTTATAAACTCATTCCTGTATGACGTCATTTAACTTCATCAGCACTCGCCAGAAGATTGCAATAGCATGAAACCAATGGTAGCGGGACTCAGGTGAAAAACTTGTTTTTTAATATTCATAGCCCTACCCCAAGTGGTATTGAGCACTCTTACAGATCGGATATTCTTCACTGTGATTTATTATTGGCTCCCTTACTGGTTGAGCACTGTTTTTATCGCGATTCTGTGCCAAGAGTTTCACCGAAACACAAGATGGAAATTTTCAACATGAACTATTCTGGAAAGAACATCCCAACACCAACAAAAAGTCAGTACTTAAAATGCCTCATCGAGAAAATTGAAAGCGTGATCAAACGTATGAGATGGAAAGCTCTCTTCTTCCTCAGGAAAAACAGTGATAGTGAAGACAGCACTAGCGAGAGTGACAATAATGAACACGGTGAAAAGAACTTCGGACTCAAGTCTAAACGAACGCCACAGTGATCAATGAGCTGGTAAGCTTTGAAAAAGACATGATGAACATAGTTGATGAAATCCAATCAGAAAGGTAAGCAACACCTTCCAAACAGAACTCAGACAAGATATCAAAAAAATAAATAGTTCAAACAAATTCTAGTCCATGCAGACAAAACAAGAAATATATATGCACTGGAGCCAAAAGAATATGAGAAATTGCTGACAAACAGCATCACCCAGAACTATAGGAAGGCGGATAAGGTGGTGTGTCAAATGAGATCAGCAGTGAATTCCAAGTGATCGCTGAAAAACTCAAGATTAGTGAAAGAATTGAGAAAACACCTCAAAGAACCGCATTCATAACCCTGAAGGACCATAAGGACAATTTTAAGAACAACCCTAAAACAAGATTGATCAACCCCACCAAAGTCAGAACTGGGTAAAGTAAGCAAAAAAAAATGCTGGATAGGATCAATGCAGAGATACGAACAGCAACACAGCAACAAACCAGTGGACAAGTACAAACGATGTAATTCATTGGTTTGAAAACCTGAAAAAAAAAAACACTCCTTGTCATTCCTCGTATTTGATATTGTGGAATTTTACCCATCTATATAACACAGGAGCTCCTATGCCGATGTATAGACTGGGCAAAATCATTCACGAACATTTCAAACATAGAATGCAAACCATCATGCACGCAAGACGCACACTACTTTTTGACCACCAAAGCAATGCATGGGTGAAAAGAGAAGCAAAAAGAAGAGAATTTGACGTTTCCATGGGTGCATATGATGGCGCGGAAATCTGTGAATTGGTGGGCCTGTATGCCTTGGAACAGCTAAAGAAGAAAATAAACGCAAACAGCATCGGCTTGTACAGGGATGACGGCTTGGCGGCTATAACAGGAACAGCCAGAGAAGCTGACAAAACAAGGAAAGATCTAATCAGAGTCTTCAAAGAGCTAGACTCAAAATCACAGTGCAGACCAACCTGAAGGTAGTGGACTATCTTGACATAACTTTAGACCTAAATAAAGAAACATATGAGCCATACAGAAAACCAAATGACAAACCCCTGTACATAAATGTGAAGTCAAACCACCCACCACAAATTATTGCACATATACCAAATGCAGTCGAGAAACGATTGTCAACACTGTCAGCAAATGAAAACGTGTTTGAAAAAGCAGCACCCATGTACAATGAAGCCCTCAAAAACAGTGGCTACAGCAAAAAAGTCACCTACTCAAAACCTACAACGCATCAACAGAAAGATCAAAAGAAAAGAAGGAACAGATCAAGAAATGTTATCTGGTTTAACCCACCATTCAGTGCCAACGTAAAGACGAATGTTGGACGAAAATTCCTAACTCTCATCGACAAACACTTCCCACCACAAAGCAAACTTCACAACATCTTCAACAGAAATACGCTAAAAATCAGCTATTGTTGCATGAAAAAACATGAAAGCAATAATCAGGTCACACACACAAAAATCATAAAGAAGATGAAAGAAAATAAAGAGAAAAGCTGTAACTGCAAGAACCGAGAAGAATGCCCACTGAACGGGAAATGCTTAGCTACAGCTGTGGTTTACAAAGCAACAGTAAAACACGGCACCACAAGAAAATCGTACATCGGACTTTCTGGTGGACAGTTTAAAGAAAGATTCAGAAACCACACAAAATCATTCAAGAATGAAAAATATTGTAATGACACTGAGCTTTCGAAGTATTTGGCAACTAAAAAGAAAGACCATTGACTACTCCATCACATGGGAGATCCTGAGAAAATCCAACACTGATAGAAGAGAGAGTGGACAATGCAATCTATGCATAGAAGAAAAGCTTCAAATAGCCTTGCATAAGAAAGATGCATTGAACAAAAAAACAGAATTAATATCAAAATGCAGGCACGAAAAGAAAAAAAGAAAACTAGCAGAAAGGAAAACTACCTGACGTCAAAGACTTTATAAACTCATTCCTGTATGACGTCATTCAACTTCATCAGCACTCGCCAGAAGATTGCAATAGCATGAAACCAATGGTAGCGGGACTCAGGTGAAAAAACTTGTTGTGTGTATATATATATATATATATGTGTGTGTGTGTGTGTGTGTGTGTGTGTGTGTGTGTAATCCTCTGTAACATTAAGTCAGAGGCATTACTGACAGGACAGTCAATGAATGTCAATTCATCTGATTTGGGAGATGTGGGCGGGGGGGGGGGGGGGGGGGGGGGGGGGGTCTCGCTTCCCCTGTTTCTAGCTGCCTACATTCCTTCATTCAATCACTGTAGTTCATCCGCTTCTGGGGACCACTGAAGTTGGCACTGTGGTCTGCCTGTCCCTATGGTCATTCTTTGACTTCTCCACCTGTCTGCTGTACTGGAGATGGCCTTTTATTAAGGTGTCTCTCTTTGTCCATCCATCGATCAGGCACACCTCAATTCTACACTCAGTATTCTGATCACATAACGCACAAAATGTTTTTCTCTCCATTTTAAGTAAGTAAGTGTGTGTGTGTGTGTGTGTGTGTGTGTGTGTGTGTGTGTGTGTGTGTGTTTGCGAGTGAGTGAGTAAGTGAGTGTGTGTGTGTGTGTGTGTGGTGTGTGTGTGTGTGTGTTCGTGTTTGTGTGTGTATCCACGCAAGGAATGTGTCGGTTGAAGAAGAGATTAGCACTAGGTTAAGACTATTTTGTACTTCACATTCAAGCAAAACTACACACAGATACACAGATGTACTACAAGTATAAAAGCAACATGTACTTGAGAGAGAAGTACAGATCAATAGATAAAAAAAATCAAACTATGCTGACATAAATTACATCACCAGAATCTCAAACACTTAGCCAGGTAACATTGCTACTAAAAGCTGGAGAGAGAGAGAGAGAGAGAGAGAGAGAGAGAGAGAGAGAGAGAGAGAGGAGAGAGGAGGATGAGAGAGAGATAGTTTGATAGGTAGATATACAGATAGATAGATAGATAGATAGATAGATAGGTAGGGTAGATAGATAGAGATAGACAGATAGAGAGACAGACTGATGAGTACATAGATAGATAGAGACAGGTAGATAGATACATGGGTAGATAGGTAGACAGACAAATAGATAGAAAGACATAGATAGATAGAAAGATAGATAGATAGAGAGAAAGATGCACTGTTGCACATTCATACATACATACATACACATACATATAGACAGACAGGCAGATAGATCTAAAATCACACAAAAGTAAACAATGCACAACTGATACACACACAGACCTAAGCCTCCATACAGCTCAGATAAATAAAAACAAACCATACACGTTATACTAGGGTTAATACTACTAAGCCAGGAAGTAACAACAATAAAAAGTGCAGCAGCAGCAGCAGCAGCAGCAGCAGCAGCAGCAGCTGTAGCATCCGGGGGCAACGACACAGTTTTTAAACGGTTTACAGTAACTAGGACTGTCTGCAACAATGCGACGACACTAACCAAAGTGCGCACATTAAATCAAAAATATCCTTTTCTCTTTACTCACACGGCTTTTTTTTTTTTTTTTTTTTTTTTTTTTTTTTTAAATATAAAAGCACTCAACTTCGACGAGCCGACGGATAATTCTTGTCGCACGTTCATCTGTAGTCGGAGAATCCCGTGCATTTTTTTTTTTTTTTTTTTTTTTTTTTGTGTTGTGTTGTTGTTGTTGTTGTTGTTGTTGTTGTTGTTACTTACAAAAATTAAAGTGAAGATTATGGAGCAACAGAAAAACCAAAAATGATCATGTTTTACAAGCAGTCGAAAGTACTAGCCCACTCCCAACTGCACGCGGCGCTACAGCTGTGGACAACAAGAACACGGAAATGAAAAAAAAAAAAAAAAAAAAAAAAAAAAAAAAAAAAAAAACCGGACGATAAACAGTAATCGGTGTTGTGCTGACACAGCTAATCTCATGCCTACTACTATCACCACCACTGCCTTTGCAAGCTTGCATCCAGCTATGTCTTCTCCAGTTAATTTCTTCGTAGGCTCAGCGTGCATTGTTGTCGAGAGATCAACATTTACGAAACTGCCTTCAAAGCATGGACCAAGCCGCCATCTTTGTTCACACAGAGCATCGCATCTCTCCAGTCCTCAACACTCTTACCTGTCTCCGGGGGATCCCCATCTGTCGGCCCATCGTGAAGTCAAGGCAGCTTTTCAATTTGAACTTCGTCTCCAGAATGCGAGTCGCCGCCGCTTACTCTCAGCAACGCACGATCAGCCCACGTGTCTTGCGCATGCGTCCTGAATGGCCGACCACTTCCGGTCCAGTGGTTGGCAACTATCCACACAACACACGCTCGCGCATGAATTTCATCCAGGGACACGAGGGCAGAAAAATTCCCCGTCGGAAACTTCCAGAATTCTACGCTTACAAAAACATATTGAGCTCATGTGTAAAAGAAAATTCCCCTGTCTGGAATTCTAGACTTGGTGGAGGGTGGGGGGGTGGGGGGTGTGGGTGGAATCAATGACGTAATACCCTCGCTCTCAGGCACAATAACCGAAATAAATGTTTCAAGCGACAAAAAAAAAAAAAAAAAAACCTGCGCAGCCACCCATACGACCATGAGTATGGTAAGACAACAAAACCTGGTATATTTTGTTCTTTTCAATGACACCTACTGAACTGGGGAATAGGAGGAGGGGTGCAATGAATTCAAGCTGGCGACGGATCTGGACAAGGGTGATTTGAATAACTGACCTATAAATTCAGTAAACATGGTACATCCGGTGCCCACGTATGCATCTACTGACGTCATTTTTCCATGTCCCCCAAAAAAAAAAAAAAAAAAAAAAAAAAAAAAAAAAAAAAAAAGGACGTGTGCTCGCAAACAATACACTCGTCTGGCAAAATGAGGTTCCTTTCGAGAATTAACAGCTAAAAGTTGCTACAAAAAGCTGACTGTATTCATTTTGCTGCTGCATATCATTTTGACGGATATACCTTAAAACAGTTACGGAATATTTGGTCTGGCGCATTCTGCTCTGAACTCGTGTGTGCGTGGGAGAGAAAAAGTGAGGTGGGGGTGGGGCAGGAAGGGGAAGGGGGTGGGGTGGGGGCGGTTGCAGATGGAGTGGAAGTAAGAAGAGGAGAGGGTTTGGCCATTGCATAAACACGAAAAAACCCTTCTGCCTCTTATTAGTCAGTAAAGAGCAACGAAAAGCTGATGAAAAAAGGACGACGAAATTTGAACGGAAACGGATTGTATTCACAAACAACACGGTAAGTCACGAGACTGTGTATTTTGAGAGCTCTGAACATGGCAGGTCAGTGACGATAGCATAGCATGCCAAAAACCAAACAAAAAAAGTAAAAAAAAAAAAAAAAAAAAAAAAAAAAAAAGAAAGAAAGAAAGAAAGAAAGAAAAAAGAAGAAAGAAAGAAAGAAAAAAAACGAAATACATAAACTAAGGCCAGTCTACAATGTAACAATGGGGTCGAATTCAATGATATCGTTTAACTAGTAACGATCAGACACACACACACACACACACACACACACACACACACACACACACACACACACACACACACATCTTGGGCATAAAATAATTTCGGACTCCTTTTTAAACACACAGTTCGTGCGAGAGAGGCTCACGTGAAAGAATAACAGCTCTAAAGACATCAACCGATTTTAGGCTTTTACCCCTGAAAACAAAACACAAACAACACAAAACAAAAACACGACCAAGGACAGTCAATTACTTCCTTTTACCCATGAACTTGAAACCCAGTTTGTTTTTTTCAAAGTTTACATTTACATTTTTTTTTTTCGCTGTCCAGGAGATACAGTATGTCTCAAACAGGAAGGGAGTCATGTTAATGTTTCCTGCAGCACATGAATAAACTGCCAACAACACACCTTGACATTTCAATGACCTGATCCAGAAAAGGATTCAATGCTAACTCATTTTGACTTTACGAATAGGTTGTGTAATGTTTCTCTGATCCTTAATCCCTGGCTTAAACACACACACACACACACACACACACACACACACAAGCACACAAGCTCAAGTCTATCCATTTCCAAAACAACAAGATCCTAGTTGCCTCGCACGACAACATGACACCAATGTTATTTTCAACAGCACTAAGCACCTTGCGCGTTTTCAAAAGCATGAACTTTTAAATGATTTTTTTTTTTTCAACTAAAGAAAATTTTTAGTCAACTTTCAAAAACATGAAAATAAAATTCCACTTTTAACCACCCCCCCCCCCCCCCCCCCCCCCCCCCCCCCAAAAAAAAAAAAAAAAAAAAAAAAAAAAAACCCTAAAAAACTCAAGTCCATTTTCACACACACACACACACACACACACACACACACTTAAAACCCCAAGTCCATTCTGTTAAGGATCCTCCTCCCTCCCCCCCCCCCCCCACTCCCCTCCCAGCGCAATTTTTTCAAATCCACATACTTCACATAATCAAATAGGGCTGAAGCTGATTTTGAAATTCTGTGTTTGATTTTGTTTAAAAAAAAAAAAATGTATTCAGAATGACAAACAACACATGCATAATGTGTATGTCTTGTTATTGTTGTTCTCTTCTTCTATCTGTTCTTTCTTTCTGTTTGTTTCACGTGACATACTATTGTTTTTAAACAGTTTTTCATATAGATTAGAAGTAAAACGTTTTCCTAGTGCCTCCACCTTTCCCCTTTTCCTATTCCCCTTTCTTCTGCTTCTGCTCTCTTCTTCTTCCCAATCAAAAAAAAAAAAAAAAAAAAAAAAACCTCTCTATTGTGCGAGTAAGGGTCTGTTCTAAAAGAGCATGGCCCTTCGCATAAAGCTGATCCAAACAAAGCCAACCAAGCATCCAAAGATCAGCTGCTCACTCCTAATTTTTTAGATTCAATAGTAAAACTGGATGGGAAATTAAAAGCAAAAATTAAAAGCAAAAATCACCTCAAGGGTCTGAAGATATATCATGCCAACATGCAAGATAAACAGACTTTTCTCAATACAAAAATACAATAACATAAAAAATATGCATAGCAACATGCAAGATAAACTTGTTAAAATGATTATCAACCATCATCTGCTTGTCTTGGTGTCCTTGTTTGTCATGCATTTTTTTTTTTTTTTCTAATCAGATCTTTTAAAAAGTTTGTTAAAAAGATCTGTCTGTCTTGGTTTGTTTTAGGGTTTTTGTTTTGTTTGTTGGTTGTTGTTGTTGTTGTTGTATTTGTTGGTGTTGTTGTCTGTAATATTAAGTTTAGTTCACTAATGAAGGTAGAGGCATTTACCAAAGGCTAACAGGCTAACCGAGACCAACATGTTGTTTTTTTTTTTTTTAGAAATTCAAGTGTATAGGAAATTTCACCAAGCAGATTTAACTCTGTAAAAAAGGATGCTCTCTCTCTCTCTCTCTCTCTCTCTCTCTCTCTCTCCTCTCTCTCTCTCTCCTCTCTCTCTCTCTCTCTCTCTGTGTCTGTGTGTGTGTGTGTGTGTGTGTGTGTGTGTGCTTTGATTTATTCTATATAGTGTTGCATCACATATTGTTTTTTTTTTTTTCACTCTTTCTTCTTCTTCTTTCTTCTTCTTCTTCTTCTTCTTCTTCTTGTTTTTTGTTTGTTTGTTTGTTTGTTTGTTTTTGTTTTTGCTGCTGTTGCTTAATTACTGCTACGCTTTAGAAAATTTGAAGTTGTGACATTCAGTGTACACCCCCGCTCGCGCTTCACCTGCCCCCACCCCACCCCCCCACTCCCCACCCCAATCTTCTCTCGCACTAAGCCTGCTCTCTCTCCCGCTCCCCGTTCCCCTCCATGCCCCATCCCCTCCCTTCCTCCTGCCCCCCCCCCCCCCCCCCCCCCCCCCGCCTCCCCCCCCATCAGGGTGAACTGTCATACACTGTGAAATCAATGAATGAATCAGAAGGGTAATAAAAAAAAATCCTTACTTGAAGGTAAATGAAGTTCATTTCACAATCGATTTGTTTGATTCCAAAAGAACCAAACTGTGCACCGATTTAATAAAGCATACAACGCAGTCTTCTACATTATCCACAAAAAAAGTCATAATTAAAAAAAAAGAAAAAAAAAAAAAAAAAAAGAAAAAAAAAAAAAAAATCGGACATGTGGCTGAAAATCTTTTGGCTGTAAACAACCCCCACCCCCATCCCTACCCCCACCTTTCTTCCCCACTCCCACCCCACCCCCCACACCACCGCTTTGTGCATAGCAATAAAATGAGTTATTTCACAGAGTAATATGCTTGTTTATCGACTGACCAAAACGGAGAAAAAAAAATCCGTTAGCGGGTATCATGAACGCAATCATACATGTGTCGCGCATTATGCAACAGATGTTGACATGTGAACTCTTTCACATCAGCGCTCACGCGGCAATCAGAGCATCTATCCAATTCCCATATAGCTTAATGAAACGCATGTAGTTGGGATGTTGATAACAGCACTGTAACTTGTAGTTGTAGCAGTAGAGGTAGTAGTAACAGGAATAGTAGGAGTGGTGGTTGTGGTGGTGGTGATGGTGCTGGTGGTGACAGTGTGATGGTGGTGGTGTTGAGGGTTGTGAGAAGAAAGTGCCATTGTAATTGCAAGAGCAGCCACCAACGCTGATGTTGCTCCTGCTGCCTTCCCCTTGAAGATCCCCACATAATCAATGCTATCTGTCATTAATTTAATCACCAGAAATGAACCCGAAGTCTTCAAGAACCCGCGCCTGCCTAATGGGAGATCTGAACATATACACACATGCAAGTACATAAACGGCCGCACTGACGGAGATTGTAAACGAAACGGGGGCTGCGCAACGCTCATGATGATGTAGTGCGTAGCGGACTAGTTCGCACAGAGAGAGAGAGGAGAGAGAGAGAGAGAGAGAGAGAGAGGAGAGAGAGAGAGAGAGAGAGAGAGACAGACAGACAGACAGACAGACAGACACAGAGAGATACAGAGAGAGAGAGAGAGAGAGAGAGGGGGGGAGGCAGGCATACAGACAGACAGGTAGACAGGCAAACATAGAAGGGGGGGGGGGGGGGGGGGGGGGGAGTAGGGGAAGTCTTCGTCAGTAGTCAGAACAATCTAATAACAATTCACGGTAAACAGAAAACCGCAGCTTCAGAACCGTTGCCTCCTCTTGTTGTGCACGCCTAGGCCACAATCTTCGTCCTTCCCTCGCTCACCGTTAGGAATGGCCACCGCGCACAGACCATTCGACTATGGCACACAAGCAGATGCAAGGCTATTCCTAACACGCCACAATCCACACACACTCAAATCACAGCCACAGAAACGAACTGCCATTGTTATCAATACACTTGCTGCACACACTACAACGCAAATCACGAACTGAAGTACTACCTCGATCATCATCTTTTCACCATCCAAACCAAAAGTGATCTAGGCTGCTTTCTGTTCTTTTATATAGTTCGTCTGGACCTGGGAATCGGCCAAACAGAAATCACCTTTTAGGGCCTAATCCTGGCGACAAAGCAAGGAAAAGAGATGGAAAAAGGGGAGTTCTTTCGTAGGAATTTCCTATGTATATGGTCATCGACATCCCCCCCCCCCCCCCCCCCCCCCGCCCCCCCCCCCCCCTCCGCTGCATGTTCTCTTGCAGCTCTCGGTGTCCCGGCTACCAAGAAGACAGACAACCCACAATTCTCCATAAGCCTGAACCTGGAAACTGAAAACTGGGAAATCCGAACGTACAAGAATTGGGGAGAGAAAGGGTCGAGGGGAAGGGCGGGCGGGGGGCGGGGGGGGGGGGGGGGAATGGCCACCACCAGTTATCTCCCCTGTCCTCACTTTTTTCCCTCAGAGATTCAGCCGCGTCCAGCAGAGTACCTCAGAACCTTTTTTTTTTTTTTTTTTTTTTAAATTCATATAGAGTCCTGCAGCCAACATTTGACAAAGCTTAGGTGAAAATGCTCGAGGAGAATCAAGCGTATTTACAGTATTATAGTACGCAGATGCATGTATAACGCCTTCAGTGCAAAGACAAAAACATCACTTCCACGCATGGATACTGCTAGCCAATACTCATCTCTTTTCAAACTTCTCTCTCTGTGTGTGTGTGTGTGTGTGTGTGTGTGTTTTTCCTCTCCAAAAGTGGCCTTACATTTGTCACCGTTGCTTGACAGATCAGAGTTGCCATAAAAGGTAAGTTTTCGCGATAAATGACGCTTGTCAAATTCCAAAGAAATAATGTCAACAACTCTAATTATTGATAGAGGGGTGGGTATGTGTGGTGTGTACGTGGTGTGTGTGTGTGTGCGGTGAACAAGATGGGCGCATGCCCAGCCGAGAGAGAAAGAGATAGAGCTGAAAGTCCAGCTGTTTTCGTGGAATCAGAGAGAGAGAGAGAGGAGAGAGAGAGAGAGAGATTTTCATGGAAACGTCAGGTGCAGGCAGCGCACGCACTGCTAGGCCTCCCTCAAGTATGTTCCATCCTATGTCTTCTAAGCAAATCCACAGAGACACAGCTATGCGGGCCTGTGCATGTCTCACAGTGCTCGCACACATACATACACCAAAAAACATGATTAATACTCACACGCACGCGCACACATGCATGCATGCACAGCTTAAAGTAGACATCAACAGACATAATACATGTTTACACACGCACGTAGCGTGCTATTATCACACACACACACACACACACACACACACACACAACACACACCGCACGCGCGCACGCACGAACGCACATACTGACTGACTGAAACCAATTTATTGTCAGATTAACTCAAAGTTGTACTGACAATACACACACACACACACACACACACACACACACACACACCACGCACACACAGAGTAAGCGAGAGAAGAGTGCGCGCACACAACAAAAACGTTTTCATAGAAATGACGTCAGCCCCCTCCCTCCCCCCCCCCCCCCCCCCCCACACACACACACACACATATTGAGCGACAGAAGAGCGCGCGCGCGCATAAAAGAAAAAAGAAAAAGAAAGAAACCCAGCTGAGCGTGCGACTATTACGTTTTCATAGAAATGACGTCAGCGCAACCAGTTCATGCCTCCAGGAAAAAAGACGCGCCGCATTAGCAGGTAATCGTCCCAAACTCGGGGGGAGAGAGAGAGAGAGAGAGGAGAGAGAGAGAAATGAGAAAATGCACTGTCTGGTGTGAGAGGGATTTGTGCGGAGACCAAGGATGGTGTGTAGCGGGGATGGGAGGGGCGTGGGGGGGGGGGGGGGGGGGGGGGGGGTTGAGAGGGCATGGGGCAGGGGTATGGGGGAGGAGTGGAGGCATGGGGGGTAGGGTACGGGGTGGGGGGAGGGGGTAAAGGGTAGGAAAGTGTGGGGTTGGGTTGGGCGTGGGCAATACACTGCTTGAGATCTGACCCGGTTATCGATCAAAATATAAGTGTAAAAGGACCGATGAGAGAGAGAGAGGAGTAGGGAGGGTCGGCGGGGGGGAGGGGGGGAAGTGGTCGGCAGGGGAAGGAGGGCATCAACCAGCTGAGGGACAGCTGTGCCTACTGGAGTCAACAACAACAAACACGCCACCGCGGTTTCCACTGAAGTTCGCCGGGGACTGGCTTCACAGAATTCTATTCTCAATGCGCGAGCGAACACTGCCCACGGCGAGGTCACACAGGGTGTGTGTGTGTGTGTGTGACTGACTGTGATGGCTGGCTGGCTCTCTCTCTCTCTCTCCTCTCTCTCTCTCTGTGTGTGTGTGTGTGTGTGTGTGTGTGTGTGTGTGTATCTATTTAATGAGTCAGTAACGTCTATATGTATGTGGTGCGGGTAGTGTTTGCGATCTGTGTGCACGAAGAGCCTGCTTGTTTGCTTGCTTGCTTGTGCGGCGTGCGCGGGAACACACACACAACACACACACACACACACACACACACTGCACACACACACACACTGCACACACACACCCCTACCTGGGTAGTGCCGACTGAAGAGCTGCCAGCTGGCGCTTCATTCAGTCGTTTTCCCGTGTCATCCAGTCATATCGTTCAATATCGATCACTCATTTTCCTTACTTCCTTCATTCTTTTCCATTTCTCACTCAGGGTGCATGCTATTGTAACGTGTCATCCGGGGTTGGTCGTTCTGTCATGCCTCTTGATCGGCTGAGGCGACTTTTGCGTAGGGGCGGTGCGGAGGAAGGGAGGGGGGGGAGGGCAGGCGGAGGGGGGTGGGGAGAGGTGGGGGGGTGGGGGTGAAAGTGGGGAGGGGGTGGGGTGGGGGGGGGGGGCCGGGAGGGGGGGCGGCGGGGGGACACGACGGGGGGGGTTGCGGTGCTGGGGCGAGGGGGGGGGGTGAGGGGGTTGGTGGGGGGGGGGATGGGGAGCTGAGGGGGCGGGCTTAGGGACGGGTCTAGGCCGTCGGGTGTGGTGCGGCGGGGGGACAGGGCTGGGGGGGGGGGGGCAGGAACGACCCAAGAAGAAAGGCATGGGCGTGTGGGGGGGGGGGGGGGGTGGGGGGGTGGGTTGTTGTGGGAGTCAAGAAAAAGAACGCGCCGCAGTTCGCGTGGTTCAGATTGGATCAAACCAGGGCTTGGGGTGGGGTCAAATCTACATACACACAGAGAAAATGGGACAAGATCCCTCCCCCTAGCCGCCAGGTGCACCACAGTGGGTTGTGGTGACCTGGGGGGTGTCGAGGGGGACGATGAGCTATGGTGGACAGGCGTTTGGGGGTTTGCGAGAGTGCACTAGGGGCGGGTTGCCGGTTGGTACGTGTTTAACGGGGTTGGGCGAGGGGGCTACTGTAGTGGTTGTGGTCGGTGGGGGTGTGTTGGGCGGCTGGGTCGATGCTGCTGCGCGCGGCAAGGCATGGGGGGCGGGCGTGCTACCACACACACACACGATTTGGTGTGGGGGGGGAGGGGGTATGGGGGGTGCTCCACGGCGCGCTGTACACACACAACACACACACACACACACGACGTAGACACACACCACTGCCTCTCTCGTCGCTCGGGCCGGGGGGGGGGTGGGGGGGGTGGTGAGGGGTCTCGCTCCCGGCCGCTCGGGCGGGGGTCTCCCTCGGGGTCGGGGGTGCTCGGGTTCCTCTTTCTCTCCACACACAGGCACGACGGGCGGGCGACACAGCCCACACACACAGGCAAGTGGGGGGCCCAAAGTGTTGACACACACATCGCACACACCAGGTCCGCGCATCTGTGCACTACGGGAAGGGTGGCGCCCGTCGAGGGGGACCAGGTGGTGCAGCCGTTGCAAAGTAAAATAAGTCGACTAGGGAATGTCACGATACAGGAGGGGGCCAAAGTTGTAACTCACGATGTGGGTGAGGGTTCCTTGCTGGGGGCGGGGGCCGAAAATTGCACGGGTTTGCGTTCGGCTATTGGGTGGTGTTGTGTTGTGCAATGGAGTTGAAGGGGGGTTTCAGTACAGGAATCGGGAGAATGTGGGGGCGATGGAGATCCTGCGCGGGGGTCGGTGTGGCCCGGCGGGGGCACTGGGGTGCGGCAGGGGGGTGGGTTGGGTCATCTCGCTGTCCGGTCGGCGTGAATGATGGTCGAACGAGCTGAGGCGAGCAAGAAAAGAAACACAGTGCACTGGAGTCGGCTTGCCCATCCATGCTGGAATCCAAATTTGTCTGTAAGAGCAAATTAAAACTATCCTTAGTTCAAAAAATAAACTGTGTGAGTATTGCCCACTCCCTGAAAAAGCCAAACGATACCAAAGCCATTTTCTGTTAGTTTTTTCTTTACACAAGAAAACCAATTAAAAGTTTCCTGAATCATGTTGTAGCAAGAGCAATCTATATGTTTGGCTGCAGATTCTGGTCGTTGGTAATTCAACTAATCTCTTAACCAGTATTAACTCATTTAACATACGCTCCTATACATAGGGGATATCGTCCACTTTCACCATAAACCATTTTGTTTGAGGCATGTAATTGTTGTTGATGGTGGTGGCAGAGACAGAGTTGGGAACCAGAGACAGAAGGCAGAAAGAACACACACAACACACACACCACACACACACACACACACGCACACACACACACACACACACACACACACCACACACACAGAGAGAGAGAGAGAGAGTGAGTGGAGAGAAACACACACATACCGCGCGCGCGCGCGCGCACACACACGCACGCACGCACGCACGCACGCACGCACGCACACACACACACTCACATACACACACAAGCGGGCGCGCGCGCGCGCACACAACACACACACACACAACAACGCGCGCGCGCGCGCGCGCGCGCGCGCGCGCGCGCGCGCAGCACAAACCAGGCAGAAACTGTTTTGATTTGAAAGCTCGTTAAGTTGAAATCTGATGCCAAATACGAATGATATGTGGCATAACTATGAGTACGTGCCAGTAGCGCAGCGTTTCAATAGCACTGCGACAGTCGGTTAATGACGACGCTATCAGTTTGTTTGTCTGTCCGTGTGTGATTGTGTCCTTATTGTACTCCCCAGTTCTTATAGAACAGGGAGCACTTTACAATGGGAACGAAGAAATGCTGTCTGTGTGTGTGTGTGTCTGTCCGTCCGTCCGTCCGTCCGTGGTCAAAATGTGTTCCATTCGCCCCAGACAAAACTACTGGGCCGATCTTTCTGAAAATTTGTAGGTATGCTCATTATGGGTCACGGATGATGCCCGATGTGTTACGGCCATTACGGCCAATAACGGTTTTCGTTCTTTATTGAATATCTTAGAAAGTACTTGGCGCTATAACGGCTCATAACGGTTTTTCTTCCCTATAGAATGTTTCAGAAAGTACTTTGTCCGATCTTTCTGAAAATTGTAGCTATGTTCTTTATGGATCACGGATCATGCCCGATGTATTAGTTTAACCATTATGGCCGTTGCTAACGGTTATAACGGCCTATAATGGTTTTTTCTTCTTTATGGAATATCTTAGAAAGTACTTGGCCGATCTTTCTGAAAATTTGTAGGTATGTTCATTATGGGTCACGGATCATGCCCAATGTTTCGTTTTACCGTTATAGCCGTTACTAACGGCTATAACGGCCCATAACGGGTTTTTTTTTTTTTAAGGAAATCTCAGAAAAAGTACCCGATCTTTCTGAAAATTTGTAGGTATGTTCATTATGGGTTACGGATGATGGCCGATGTTTACCACAGTAGCCGTTACTAACGGTTATAAGGGCCCAAAACGTTTTTGGTTTTTTTTTTTTTCTCTTTATGGAATATCTCACGCGCATTCAAGATAAACTGGGAGTACGTTTTATATGCTTTGCATCTTGTGTTTTATCATGTTGCATTTGTCATTCTGTATTGATCTCTTCTGATCAAGATCGACTTCGTCGTCGAATGCGTCTCTCTCTCTCTCTCTCTCTCTCTCTCTCTCTCTCTCTCTCTCTCTCTCTCTCTCTCTCTCTCTCTCTCTGTGCTGGCAAGTGACTTAATTACTTGTGAAAAGTCCTTCTAAATATTTTCTGGATGATAATAATCATCGTTAATTCTTGGTGATCTATTCTTACTGCCAGTTGACGAGCTTCTCTAATCCAGAAATGCACAAAACAATTGACCGCCCCGCATTGGTGATTGTCAACAACACATGGCTACCCTAGGTGCAGTGTGAATTTCATGATTTATTTCTTTTTTTTTTTTTTTTTTTTTCATCCCGCCATTAAGGCAACCATACTCCAGCCTCGGCGAAGGTACATCCTATGTGTAACGTGTCATCCATACCAACGGCCAAACTGGCCTTCTCTTCCGAAAGTTAGTGATGGTATTTTACGTGTGTGCAAGCTTGGTTTTCAGTCACATTCGAAGGACTATATGGGAGATGGAGTCAGAACCAATGTTAACTTCGCGGAAAAATCTCCCTGTACTGAAACGGCCCGGCGGAGACTCGAATCCGCAACCCCAGCAGGATCACCAAGATTACTAGTCCGGTGCTCTACCACTGAGCTATTCGGGCCCCCGAATTTTTAAGTAAAGCATTGCTTGTGCATCCATGACGACAGTATCCATAGCAACGAATGAAACAAAGCCGAACTGATAAACGCTTTTAGCGAAGCCTTGTCTGCCTTTGTGGCCAGAGGCTTGTCGTGTGAGTGCGGCCATAGCTTATAGAGCTGTTGTCGGAGTGAGAGAGGGATGGTTACTGACGAGATAAGACGAGACAAAGAGGCAACTGATAAGCTTCTATCCCAAGACCATCTCACGCTAGCAGATGCAGGCTGCACACCAGAAATGAATGCGTCATGGCCGTGCGTAAAGGACTCGAGTATTTATACACTGGCGCAATCAGATTGTTTTGAGAATTTTTTTTTTTCATTGTGTCTGAAAGTTGATTCACCTCATTTTCTGTCATATGGCCACCAAGGTATAAGCCAGGTGGTTCCAAGCCGACAGATTAAAATCAAAGGAATGGGAGAGTTATTTTGTGCATTTAAGGCTGGCGCAAAGACAAGGTGACGGGTGAGTGCAAAGGGCTGAAATGTGTGTCAACTAAGGGCAAGGTCACGTATTTGAAGATGTTTGTGATTAATTTTCATTTATACAGACCCCCCCCCCCCCCCCCCCCCCCCCCCCCCCCCCCCCCCCCCCACCCCAAAAAAAAGGAAATAAATGGTGAGGGGGGTTGCTCTTTTGATCATGATCAGTCTAGCATTAAAAGCTGGCTCAAATGTATGGTCAGCCTCAAAACGCTTGCATGGATTATAATTATGGTGTGGTAGAGCAAAATCTTAATGTTGGCGTGTGGCCAGCAGTGCACCATTAAACACTTTCGGCCATTACAGACGATGAAGAGGGGGCAGTTCCATCTCTTCCCTTGTCCCGTGCCGGCCCCATGTTTTGCAGTTTTCGAGCAAGAAAAGATAACTCTCGTTGTTTTGCATCTCATCGTTACGTTAATCTCATACATGGTTCAAGACTTTGAGGTTTACTTTTCACGTTGCAGAACACACCAGTACATGATCACGCCTCGTAGAGTTTGGTTAAAATGTGAAAGTGATCACTATGTCAAGAAAGTGACAGACCAATCTTGGTGAACCACCATCACGCTATGATGTTGTCAAGGCTTAAGGGTTTGTGTTAATGCAAGTCGTACCAAACATGTATCGGCAAGGTTTTGTGTCTTGGTGCAAGTCGTACCAAACATATATTGACAAGGTTTTGTGTGTTGGAAAGTCGCAGAAAGCATATATCGATAAGAGTTTGTGTGCTGGTGCAAGTCGTACAAAAGATATGTCGACAAGAGTTTGTGTGTTGGTGCAAGTCGTACAAAACATATGTCGACAAGAATTTGTGTGTTGGTGCAAGTCGTACAAAACATATGTCGACAAGAGTTTGTGTGTTGAGGCAAGTCGTACAAAACACATCGACAAGGTTTTGCGTGTTAATGTAAGTTGTACAAAAATATATATCGACAAGTTTTTGTGCATTGATGCAAGCCATACAGAACATATATCGACAAGGTTTTGTGCATTGATGCAAGCCATACAGAACATATATCGACGAGGTTTTGTGCATTGATGCAAGCCATACAGAACATATATCGACAAGGTTTTGTGCATTGATGCAAGCCATACAAAAAACATATATCGACAAGGTTTTATGCATTGATGCAAGCCATACAAAACATAAATCGACGAGAGTTTGTCTTTAATTTGTTTCTTTCATTTGGCGGCGTAGTAATTTTTTCGTTTAATTTTTCCTTTCAGGATATATCGACAAAACAGATGTCAACGGCGCGAAAAAAATTAGCTGATCTGATTACCAGCATATGGAATCAGTATGTGAACACCCTGGAACATTTTTCAATGCTTCAGGACTCCTTCATCCATTACCAGCATATGGAATCAGTGTGTGAACACCCTGGAACACTTTTCAATGCTTCGAGACTCCTCCATCCCTCTTCAGAGCCATGCCATGAAAACTGTAACCTAATGTTTGCTTTCCTTGAATGAGGAGTTACCTTTTCTTACTCGACAAAATTCGCCCACTGCGCATGCGTTCTGTCAGGACGTTCAACGGTGTCTTTGTATAAGTCGGCAACCTGAGACACGTGCAGAATCGAAGAAAACAAAATCTTCAGATCAGAATATACGTCCTACCACTCAAATTACGTCAAGGAAT
>JADBJO010002247.1:65000-100000 GCA_016801955.1 Conus betulinus
ACATGTAGACACGGTAACATAGACACGGTGACACATAAACATTCGGTAACATGTAGACACAGTGACGCATAAACACGCCGGTAACATGTAGACACAGTGACGCATAAACACGCCGGTAACATGTAGACACAGTGACGCATAAACACGCCGGTAACATGCAGACACGGTGTAGACACACATAAACACGCCGGTAACACGGTGTAGACACGGTGACACATAGACACGCCGGTAACGTGTAGACACGGTGGCACATATAAACATCCAGTAGCATGTAGACACGCCGGTAACGTGTACACATAGACACGCCGGTAACATGTAGACACGATGACACATAGACACGCCGGTAACATGCGGACACGGTGACACATAGACACGCCGGTAACATCTAGACACGGTGTCACATAGACACGCCGGTAACATGTAGACACGATGACACATATACACGCCGGTAACATGTGGACACGGTGACACATAGTAACATGTAGACACGGGACGCATATGTATGTGGACACGGTGACACATAGACACACCGGTAACACATGCAGACACGCCGGTAACATGTAGACACCGGGTAGACACACACACATAAACATCCGGTAACATGTAGACACAGTCACACACAGACACGTCGGTAACATGTAGACACAGTCACACATAGACACAGCAACATTCAGACATGTTCCCCAAAAGTCTCATATCACGAGTCACACACGGTCCATTCGCGAATTTCGCAAAATCCGCAGTCACATTCAACGCTTTCATTCCCAGGTCAAATCAGCAAATTCGAAAATCACATGCCACTGTGCATACAGATCAACTCTTCTGGGCTATAGATGCAGGATGACTGTACTTGTCCTTGCCAGTCTTAGCAATCTTTACCAGAATATCGATTTCCAAGTTACCGAGGCGTGTTCTTAATTAGGAGGATGGTTGGCCAAGTACGTGAGCGACCCTGACATTATCAGCTCATTTCTCGTGTGGGGGAAAAACGTGCAAAGATATGAGCTGGATGTGACTTGCTTACCTGCTCGTCCCCGAGATATGTGTGTGTGTGTGTGTGTGTGTGTGTGTGTGTGTGAGCGAAATCCTAAGCCGACGGATCACATGTGCAGTGTAAACATGTCATGTGTGAGCCGTGCCAGCCAACACGATTACAAAAACAGTAGTCTACATAGAAATTGATTAGGCCTACGCCATTTTACTACAACGACCACGACGCATGATTAGCATGTGTATATGTACAGCACTAGCCTTTCATTTTGTGGCAAAGGTTCTCTCTCTCTCTCTCTCTCTCTCTCTCTCTCCCCCCCCCCCCCCCCCCCCCTCTCCACCAGGTACTTGGAGTGGCCTTTGATGGTGATACTAACGTCCTATTGTTCGGGAAATTTTCAGGACAGGTTGGTTCCAGACTTGAGCCTTGTTGTTCACGGGTTGGAGTGGATTTCGTACACGCTAGCCTATATAAAGCGTAAGCTTATTAGTCACACTGGTAATAACGTCAGTGGATCGTAGTGGAACTATTCTTGGCAATTTCGGTACTAGAGTACTAAAAGCAGTGGATCGATGACTGGGTTTATTCACAAATGTAATTTGTCCCTCCGTGATGATGAATTTAGGGTGTGGGTGAATCTGAATACTGGGTGTATAATCACCAGGTCAAAGGTTACTGGTAGAACTGAACAAAGTTAAGAAGAAGAAGAAGAAGAATGCGAAGAAGAGGAATGCGAAGAAGAAGAAGAAGAAAGAAGAAGAAGAAGAAGAAGAAAGAAGAAGAAGAAGAAGAAGAAGAAGAAGAACAAAGAAGAATGAAAGAAGAAAGAAGAAGAAGAAGAAGAAGAAGAAGAATGCGAAGAAGAAATGCGAAGAAGAAGCGAAGAGAAGAAGGAATGCGAAGAGAAGAAGAAGAAGAATGCGAAGAAGAGAAGAAGAAGAAGAGAAGAAGAAGAAGAAGAAGAAGAAGAAGAAGAAAGGTTAAGAAGTAAAAAAGTGATTTTGCCTCAAGTTTTGTTCAGGAAATGATTGAACTGAAGAGGCCATCAGTGCTAATAGACCTAAGCGGTAACAGAGATGATTACCTTACCCGGGAACAATTATTTCTGGCTAGCTTATACTGTGTGCCTGTGTATATGAGTGTAGAGGTGTGTGTCGGGAGATATACAACGGCATCCGTGCAGTCTGAACCATGTAATGGCCATGTTTGTCATTTTTTTTGTGTGTGGATACCATGGAAACCAAAGATTCAAAAGTTTTTATTCGAAGATTTTCTGTACATTTTGTGTCACAGAAAGGGAGAAGCGAGACGGGTGTTTCGGCTCAATACGCGCCGTTTCCGTATATGTGTGTGTGTGTGTGTGTGTGTGTGTGTGTGTGTGTGTGTGTGTGTGTGTGTGTGTGTGTGTGCGCGTGCGTGCGTGCGTGCATGCGCGCGCGCGCGCGCGCGTGTGTGTGTGTGTTCGTGTGTGCTTGCGTGCATGCGTGCGTGTATGTGTGTGCATAAGAGCAATGGATAGTTACGAAAGATGGCTGGCTGTAAAACAAACCATCTAGAAAGAGAAATATGTCTCCCATCCCAAACAGGCAGAAATTGTATGCGGATCTTCTACAGAGATCAAGTTGGGGAAGTGGATTCTGAGTTACACAGCGTATAGAGTCTTTTGCCGAAGTTCAGCGATCGACCCAGTTCTTGATTTTGAATGCTTATCTTTTTTTTTTCTCTCCCTTATCTGTGTGATATCCATAATTATAATGTTTAGGAAAGCTAGCTTTTGTTTATTCCCATTGGGTGTGCTATTGTAACCGAAACAAATTCTGTGGCATCAAACTCGTAGGAGAGAGAGAGAGAGAGAGAGAGAGAGAGAGAGAGAGAGAGAGAGAGAGAGAGAGAGAGAGAGAGAGAGTCTTCATTTACAAAGATAGTAGGCGTGTTGTTTGTTTGTTTGTTTACGTCCAGTCCGCAACGAGACAAGGGTTAACTGTATGAAATAGAACAAGACTTCAGCATCACGTAGGCCTAGTTTTGAACACACTCAGAAGCAGACAGACAGACACCACACACACACACACACACACACACACACATACGCAAGCACGCACGCACGCACACACACACACACACACACACACACACACACACACACACACACACACACACACAGGTATGGGCGCACGCGTGAACAACGCGGGGAAAAATACATGGTATTTTGTGATGAATTAAGCTCATGTCAAACTGTGATAACAGTAAGGATCATATATATCCACTTGATTTGTGTATACATGAGAGAGAGAGAGAGAGAGAGAGAGAGAGAGAGAGAGAGAGAGAGAGAGAGAGAGAGAGAGAGAGAGAGAGAGAGAGAGAGAGAGAGAGAGAGAGAGAGTCAGACAGTCAGACACGCAGACAGACACAGACGCGCGCGCGCGCGCACGCACGCACACACACACACACACACACACACACACACACACACACACACACACACAGAGAGAGAGAGAGAGAGAGAGAGAGAGAGAGAGAGAGAGAGAGAGAGAGAGAGCATTATCTACAATGAAGGTTGTGAATAAGGGAACATCACATAGGGACCACACAGAAAATGAATTGCCAAGATCGTGACTAATATTTCGAGTATAAATAGACAGGCACTCTCAAACCGTTCCAGAAAATTGAACGTATCTGAAAGTTGTCTCCGCTCTCTGTATGTCTGTCTGTCTGTGTGTTTGTCAGTCTGTCTCTGTCTCTCTCTGTCTCCATCTCGTCATGTATACACAAACCAAGTAAATACCATGTAAGCTTATATATCTGAGAGTTGACTCCCTCTCTGTCTGTCTATCTGTCTGTCTCTCTAGCATTTAAGTAGCTTCAAGTAGACAGACTAAAAAACGAATGGAATTATTTCAGAAACCGAGTGGGCGATTACAAGGCCATGTCTCAAAAGTTCGCAAGGGGGGGGGGGGGGGGGGGGGGGGGGAGGGGGGAGGTGTCATATAGATCATAATCTTATCGGTAGGGAATCCTTTGAAACCAACAAAATGACTGGTTGTAGGTGGTGCTGTGAGATCAAATATTTGGCATTACTTTGGTTTCAGCTTTAAGGCAATACACTGTAGGCCTACTTCTTAGCGTTTTGATGAACAGTTTCTCATTGTGGAGGCGTGTGGTCACCGACGGCCGTTTCGTATGAGAAATGCTAAGGGCCGTGGCTGAGGGGAGACAATTTACGAGCCAGCCGCCAAGGCCAAGAACTAATACAAGATGACTGTTAATTAAGGGAGGTGTTGGCACACAACTGATCCACGCTACTGTGCTGACGTCGGCCCTTGTCCATAGCTGGCAAAACAACAACAACAACAATAATGATGATGATGATGATGATGATTATGATGATGATGATGATGATGATGATGATGATAACAACAACAATAATGATAATGTAACTCATACAAGAAAAGTGACGCCTGCACCCAGTGAGGCTCCAGGCGCCTTTACAATATAAAAGCCCAACTTTTTTAAGAATTAAGAGAAGAAAAGGAAACACATAAAATTAGGGCATATAATAAACTACAACATCATAGGACCAATATACATTAAAACCAAGAGAATTATATATGCAGGGAAACAATTGTCCCCACCACTCTTTCCCTATGTTGTCTCCCCCTCCTCTCTCCAGTACGCACGCACGCACACACACACACACACACACACACACACACCGCATGTTAGAGAACTGCCTTGAGATTTCAGATATGTCTCTCTTCTGTGCTGTCTCCGAGTTATATCCGCAAGTCGTTCAACCGGGCATCCCACTAGACGATAACTCCATAAAATTTCTGCAAACATTTTTTCCCCCCGAAGAATCGTTCCTGTCATTCTCCTCTACAGGAGTGTGTGTGTGTGTTTATTGAAGTGACTGATGTATAATTGTATTGTAACAGCTGTTCGAAATGATTTGTTACCATGAGGTTTGAAAACTCTCACTACATACATGTGTTTCTCATCACTGTGAGGTCAATACAAAAGTATGTAAATCTGATTACGAGGAGAGTACTCTGAATTCAATAAAACACTACAGATCAGGTGATCGTAGGAGGAGTCTTCAAACACGAATGGTAGAAGCAGTTGAGCAAAATATCAGTTTGATCTAGTCGAAGAGGAAAAAGGTCAAGCCTCATTAGGATTTGGGGCGTTGTATTAAAAAAAAACCCCAACACTTCGCCTATACAGGCTTTTTGCGCCATTTCTATATTTTTGGTTTCTGTTCTTCCAGTTGTTGACCAGATCCGTTTTATTCAACCATCAAAGTCATATTTCATTTTAGTTATTGATTCATGTTTGTCCATGAGGTTCTTGAATGTACTTATACTAGGTGCACGTTTGATGTTAGTTGTTAATTTTATTCAAATAATTGATTACTCTGTTAGTAATTATAAATTTTTCAAATTAGTTCTGGAGTTTGCATGTGTGTGTGTGTGTGTGTGTGTGTGTGTGTGTGTGTGTATACTTGTGTGTGTGTGTGTGTGTGTGTGTGTGGGGGGGGGGGGGGGTTGTGCGTGCATGTGTATGCTTGCGTGCGTGCGTGCATGCGTGCGTGCGTGCGTGTGTGTGTGTATTTGTGTGTGCGAGTGTGGTTGGAGGGCATATTGATATGAATATTGTCCGCATGCGGCAGTTGTTGACCTCTTTTTACCATGAATATTGTCCTGCATGCGGCAGTTGTTGACCCCTTTTTACATGAATATTGTCCTGCATGCGGCAGTTGTTGACCCCTTTTTACCTAATTTTACCTGGTTTACCTGAAAAGGAGTTCACCATCAACGGTATGTCCTTTTACTTGATGTGAGGCTTTTATCATTGTACCTTGGCCTGACGAAGCTGTTAACAGCGAAAATTTCTTAAAAATACAAGTCTGAGACATGAACCGACCGCTGTTTTATTCTTGTATTTTACCGTTTCTGGTTTCTACATCAGTCAATTCTACAGGTTGCGGAGCTCAGGACAACAAGAGAGCATTACTTTTTAAATATATCTATATCTATATATATATATATATACACACTACTTAAAAATAAATTGATTTCTTATTGGAGAATGTATCACTTTATAACAATACTTTCGCAGTGATTAGTCTATTTTCACACTGCTTCTGCTGTTTAAGCTAATAGCCTTTGCAATGACGATCGTGTGTGTGTGTGTGTGTGTGTGTGTGTGTGTGTGTGTGTGTGCGCGCGTCAGAGGCATGAATAAGATCACTGGACAACAACAACAAAAAAACTGGCTGGAAAAAAAACTGTGAGAAATAAGCAGCAGTGCACTGCACCGGCTGATAAGACCCAAAGGACATAGGTCGTTGCGATTGAAACCACAGTGCTGTGATAAATTGAGGTCACCCATGTTAGTAATTCAGAATTGGGATCTGTACAGGCGCGCTCATGGTAGCACACCTGAAACTCAACTCGCCACCAGCAAGTGCAAAAAAGGAACAGGAGATATTGGGGCGTAAAAGGGGGGGGGGGGGGGGGGGGCGGGAGAGGAGGTGGCAGTTTACAAGGATAGGGAAGAGAACAAGCGGACTGGTACACAAAGTAGCCACACTTGGGGACATTATGATTGTCTCTGCAACGTAGAGGAACACCAGTGGAATAGTAATAAAGCCCTAAGTTGATGACACCTTATCAGGAGTGGTGCCAGATGCCAGTGAGCTTCTAACAGTCATAAAGATGCCAATCTTGGGAGACCGATGAAGCCTACCCAACCTCAAGACAGGAAAATGAAGGATTCCTAAGACCTGGAAGCCAACATCGTGCCCTTGAGTAACAATATGAAATGTGCCAAGAAGAGAAGCTGAACAAGAGGAGATCCCAGTCAGGCGCGCATCAGCGACCCCTTCCATTTGTCAGGCAAAGTATTCGAGGAGCTAAAGTCTGGGAACACTTGCAGCGGACGATGAAACTTAAGGCAGCATGTCACGAAAACTTTCCAACCCTCAGACCAAAGCCTTGCTGAAATCCAGGGGTTGGCGTGGACTGCAGTGCCAGCAACCAGGGGTAGGAAACCCACAAGGGTTAAAACATTATTTCTAAGAAAGTGTGTGTGTGTGTGTGTGTGTGTGTGTGTGTGTGTGCGTGTGTTTATTTAAAGCAGAGAGAACTAAAAACTAGAGTAAAACGTGGCTCTAATTTAGACCTCTCATCTCCGTAGAATTAATAATGTAAACATCAAAGGTCTATCCGTTACAATAGTATGCTATTACTTGGATAGCTTTTGCTTTTTCCTTGTATGATGTCAGCCATTAAGTCCAGGTTTCATTATACCGCATGTTGTGCCTCAACCCTCGAGTCCTCCAGGTTTGTGGATTAGAGGTTTCGATATTCCGCATAATTTTTTTTTGTAATAAACCTTGTAAATTTTCATCTCTGGTAATGTCCACCTTCCCCCAAATGCTGTGTCTCTGTTTACATATTTGCTTTCCAATTTCTGGACAAATTTTGACCTATAATTTCAATTAAGATTCTTAATTTTTCTCATCACTTGATACTCAATTTCTTTCTGGACACAATCTTTATGTAGGCAGGATGGCAAGATTGCCCTCTCAAAATGTATCGGAGTTGCCTACTGAGGTGAGGCGCATGCAAATTAACAGAAAAGTAACTGAGAAAACCGGTTTCTTTTCTGTTAATTTGCAGATACTCAAGATACATTTTGAGTGGGCAGTCTTGTCAAATTAGACGTTGCAAAAACCATTTGTTTAGAGCTATAAGCATATAGTTAATGATATTCAAAATCTGACAAAGTGTTTCATTACAATATAGCCATAATGCAATAAAAAGCTTGTTTTTTATAAAATCTAAAGACTTTGGTGTTTCTTCCGTGTAAGGAGAGGTGTCAGCTGAGAACAGCAGGCCTCTGTCGTGTTGAGTGTCTGTAACAACAGAATCTGCAGCCTAGCCAAGCATGTCAAAAAGTTATTTTACTGTTCTGGAAGAAGCGGCTGTCTGGCAACGAATTCATGAATATGTGCAATATCAAACCAGATCTGTATTTCCCATTTTCTCTTAAACACACAGAAACACAGATACACATACACACATATACGCTCACACACACATATACAAACGCATGCACATGCACACACATACACACTCTCACACAAACAGGTCATGGAGGTTGACCACAGACGTCTTAATACTGGACTGACCACTTGTTGTTGCACATGACTAAGACACAGAACCATGAAGATCTGTAATCACCTACTCTTCCTCCCTTTAGCTGTCATGGGATGTTAATAACACATATCTTGGTGTGATCTGACTGCTTGGGGAGGGTAGGAGCAGGGGTGGGGGGGGGGAGTTCACATTCATGGAAATTTGCGTCTGTCTTCTCTTGGTCATTGTTGCTTTTAGGATCCCTTATGTTGGGTTTTAAAGCGTTTGATACTGCCATACTTGACTCTTTTAGCTTGACAAATATTTCATGCTGAGTGAATGTCAAGGTTCTTTGAGTATGAACTCTATCCACACCTGGAGATGCTGTGTTTCTTGATCTTCATTTTTCTGTCCCTCTCCACCTCGGCCTTCCTCTCTTCTTTTCTTTACATATCATTCGATATCTCTTCATTGTTGTTCACTATTTTCAGCCTTTGCGTCTCGCTTTCTTTGTTCAAGAAATGGGACAATGCACTGCTGCCATTTCTCTTCGCTGATGTTTTATACTGGACGTTTATCCCACAGTAGATGCTAAGTGTATGTAACCACGGTTAACTTCAGGTATTGAAAAAGTCCAGGCAAAGCTGAAACTAATATGCATACTGATCGATAGAAGATACATATTTTCGTTTCAATACCAATTTTGATCTCCGATGAGTGTGTTTAAGACAATATTTAGTTTCAAACCTCAAGGTTAATTCCCAGGTCTGAAGTTAACAGTAATACTTTAGAGCAGCTACCAGTGAGACTGTAGTGGATTCCAAGTGGATTTCCAGTACTTGATTAACAATCAGCATGTGAGGAACTAGAGTCATAGTAGACTCATACCGTATCTCATGGGGATTGATTAAATTTTGGGGCATGTTACGTTTAAGTCACTTGTGCATACGTGCATGCATGTGCTGCTTGTCTGTCTGTGGATATGATTACTTTCTTCTAATGTGTACAATAGCCTATATTAAATTTATTAATCACTACTTCTGTTACATGTTTACAAGCCTTAGACAAACGTCATCACATGGCATTAGTGGAAAGAATTGGAAAACAGAAAGTTCTTCGTTGTGAGCCAGTTAGAGGAGCATCTTTGTTAACTAAATTTTTTTGTGCGGGGATATTTGAAACCAGATTTAATGCTGTCAGCTTATGAATGTAAAGTTACATACCAAAGTGTGTCAATGTGTATGTGTGCACTTCGGACCAAGAGAGAGAGAGAGAGAGAGAGAGAGAGAGACAGAGAGAGAGAGAGAGATTTGTGCACAAATGTAAGTGCATGTTTGCACATACATGCCAGAGTGGATATGTTGTGCATGCAAACACACTCAGACCACATCAGAGAAGATAAATGACTGATCATAATGCTGAATGTGTGCATTTTATTTCTCTTCATTCTGACAATGGGGCTGGTTAATACCTATTATGACAGTATTTATATTACCTGATTGACAGCATCATAAAGACACTTGTTAATATCCAGATTTACTTCTCTTGTTTCAGGCAATCACCTTTACTCTCACTGAACATCTCAGCCTCCTGATGATTTTCTGTACTAATTCAAAGAGCACACAAGGTATATAGTATGAGCGTCAATGAACAATCACATGAACAGGGGAAATAATACACACTGCTTTTGATTCTTATCCCCCTGGAAAAAAAAAATAGAAAAGAAAAAAAAAACAAAACTTTTAGCGTGTAACTTGAGTTTTCATAACAAAAGCAAGTCACCAGTTGACCTGATGAACAAAAATCTCACTGATAAATCAAATATTGCGTCCATTCCTACAATACATGAAAAATTTTGTATTTCAGCTCCTATATACATTTTTTTTTCTGCATGCAATTTCAAAGAAAAAAAAAAGCACACACACACAATCACAAGTACAAAGAAGAAAAATGAAATTTATGATCCCAGGGATTGCAACTTGTTTCCAGGGTAAAATCATGTCTGTGCTTGTCTCATAGTTTTAAAAACCAATACAATAGTTATCACAAATACCAACACATGTATGCAGATCGGTGTCCTTAAGTCTTTCAACAAAGACAACAAATCGCCAAAATCACATCTCCAACATGAACACCCAAGCACTCTCTTATACCCAAAAGCATTCCTACACCACCTTACTCACTTCTGTACCTCCACGAACAGACCTGTTTTTACCTTTCTCATCCATCAGTCTTGTTTGGAAATCTGTGCTATATGATTTTTACAACACTGCATGTTTTACTCTTGACTTGAAGAAAGCTGTCGACACACATCAGTATGGTTCACTTTCAATACAGTGAAACATCGGTCGGTAACACCCATTAGGGAATACTCTCTCTTAAAACAAATGACAGCACAAGCAGTTCATGAAGGCACACATGCAGCAATTACAAACGCTTCATCCACTGCCCTACACAACTCCACACTCCAATAGAACTACAGATTTGGGGAAAAATTGGATTCAACTGTTTCAAAAGATATGGAAGGAGGAAAGGGGTGGTGAGGGGGGGGGGGGGGGAAGGGGGAGAAAGAAGGCATGGGGAGGGAGGGGGGGGGTGGAACTGACTTTGGGCTGTCTAGAAATCCTCTGCAATGCTTTTTGTTGCTACACATGTTAAAAAGTTCAAAACAAAATCTTGGAAACATACCGTCTTCTTTCTTTCCATACTGGAGTTCTGAGAAGTGAAACGGACACAAGACGACCTGCAGAAACCTTTCACTGATCACAGAAGACCTTCACTTTACATGGATACAGCAAATACGCTGCACTGCACATAAATAATGTATGCAAAAATCATTGGATATTTTCACAGTTTTCTTTCTGGATCACCTTCCTTCCGGAATGTACTTATACTTACACAAAATTTGTTCTTTCTTCATTATTGCAAATGACCAAGATACTTGACCAAAGTTCATGTCTTTTGACTTTAGTGTCTTCTGTTCATTCACATTAGAAGCCCTCTCAACCATGACTAAATACCATTCAATCGTAAGTGGGCCAATACATTCCTCTTTCCCTTCATTATTCATGCATCTGATTGTGTTGCACATCTGTGAAAACAAACATTATCTCCCATGAAATTCAATATGTACATATTCTGATGGAATACTCTGCAATCTGTTAAAGTTTTCACTGACTCAATGTTTTTTGTGTTGTCAATGTCATTACCTAAGTTAAGTTTCCATACTCCCATCATACATGCTCCGACCACCACTTTTCGCGCAAGTGCTTTAGTTCAAATCAACAAACTTAGAACTGCATAGAGATACAATTCAAAGATCTGTCTCTATCACACTATAAAATATGTGCTAAAGAAACATTCTCCTTGTTGTTTGGATGGGAAGCAAAAATTGAGCAAGAAGACTTTAATACCAGAAGTCCACTGAAACACGAAGTCATGGTAACTGAAATATCCAGCCCTGACACAGACTCCGCAACTGGACAACTAGATGAATGGGTTCATACTAACTACTATCAATCCTCTTCCTCTTGCAACTCTCTTTCCAGCATGCTGTTGTTCCCACTGACCGTATTGATCAGTTCCACCAACATTTGGCATGTGAAATAATCAGTAATAACTGCAATTTGCTGTAAATCACTTGTGGTATGTCATGACACATGAGTTTTTACAGAAAAAAGCATCAGCGTGAGTCCTTTGGCTAGCCTTTGTCCGATTTCCAGTAAAACAAATGAAGTCTGTTGTCCCCCATTCTTGTCTCCCCCATCCACTTTTCCAGTGCAGTAACTGTATTCCATTACATATTCCATTTATGCTTAGTGCAGAACCAGTTCATGGTACATGGAAAAAAATATCCTCCGAAAACATCAAAAAGAAAATGAAGTTGAGAAAATACAACAACAACAACACACAACAAAAAAACGAAATGAAAAACAAAAGTGTAGAAAAACAACAAAATACTGAAACTGTGATGATGGATGCATTTTTCTGTTCCAGAAAGGTCCCAAAAGCGATGTTTTATAGATCAGGTGTGTTACAGTGCCTTGATGATCAACATTCATCTAAAAACCCGACCATTATTTTATGAAAAGTTTTTAATTTGAGGACCAGAGCACTGAAGATTAGTCGATGCCTTCATGTCAGGTTTTAATGGGTAACAGATATCACTGTTAAGTGGACTGCAATTCAGCAATTATGATGGGTAAGTTTGGCTACAACCACTCCCTCCAACCCCCCCTCCCCTGTACAGACACACACACCTTTCTCCTAAAAACAATGTCTTCTTTCTTCTGAACACTTACTTCTTTACAATCTTCTTGTAGGAAAGGAAGAAGACTTTCTAACTTACAGAAATGTCACTTGTGTCATTCATCTCCAGCAATCTGAGTATGATTTATATGTATCCTAGACCTGGAAGACTTGTTAATAATATCTGAGTAACAACCTCAGTTTTTTTTGTTCACTGAATATCAACTGGAAATTACATACTTGCAATGCCACAGACATTTGTTAATAAACTGGGACTGAAAAAAAGAACGTACATGCATTTATGAATGTCAACCACTGACAATCAAATCTGCACTGGAATATATTCACATCTGCATTAAAAAAAAAAAAAAAAGACAGAAAAAAATATGGGCCAATAACAGCTTCTGTCGTCACACACAAACAGTTGGTTGTTCCATCTTATGGCTAACAATTACAGCCAGAAGTTTATAGTATATGAACAAGAGCAACAATGAAAATAATGATAAATATCCATGAAATGTGTTTTACAACTTCATTGCCATGTTCATTTTTCCAAGGAAAGAAAAATGATAATGAACAATAAGAGCACAAGTTTGAATACAGCCTCATAAAATCTCCATTCATTTCAAATTCTTGACCAGAGGAGAGGAGATTACAAACTAGAAAGAAAAAGATGCACCCAAAGGTCCCGTTGGGACCCAGAGAAGTACTGTCATCAACCGTCCTACAACAATCTTGAACCACTTTTGGAAGCCTTCACCGTGTTCTTCACTGACAAGAGAGTAAGAGAGCAACAATGTGCAAAAATAATCTGGGCAGCCTATCTCACCCAGTTATAGTTTATGGAAATTACCTTTACAGATGAGAGAAACCTAGGCATTGCTCAACTGATCATAAAAGAATCAGGTTATTTTAAGAGAATCCAACCTCCCCTACCCCACAAATAATCCAATGATACATTCTGACCAACAGGATGCTGGATCAGTGACAAAGCCGTCTCCTGGAAGTATAGGACTTCAGATCTGAACTAAGGAGAAATCACAAGAGGTATAAATTCTCCTCCCCCCCTCCCCCTTTGATCAGTCTTTGTAATGAGATCACAGAAAGTTTTTCACAGAGTCAAAAATGTTTCCAGACACATGTCGCTTAAAAGCAAGCAAACATAAACCATGACAGTCAACTCCAGAGCCGTGCACCAGAACTTTTGCTATTAAATTCATTTTTCATTCAACTTCAGAATATTCTCAATGCAGTCAGCTAAAGGTTTCTCACCGTACAAGCTGCATGCTGGCATGATCAGAATTAACCGTCAAAAAATAGTAATGCCTTTGAGTGGGGAAGGTGGGCAGGGATCTACATTTCCTTAAAATACATTAACATAAATGTACTGTGGCTTATATTGATAATAAATGGGACCACTAGTTTCTCCTTTTTTTGCGTGTGTAGGTAAAGGAAAACACAGTGTTGAGTATGATGTACTGATTTAGCTCCACAATACTGAATCATGTCAGACTCTTGCAAGTGACAAACAATTTGCTGGCCAAACACAGCAAATAGACACCAACCCTGCCAAATCATCTTCAAGTCAGAGTTGCTCAAGACGACTAATTTTCTTTCGAAATTAGGAGTTGTGCGAAAAAACAACCTATTCAACATATCCAAAGTATATATATGTTGCAGAGATCACTGAGAGAGATGGGGGTCACTGACATTGTCATCAGATATAATTTGTATCTGTGACCTTATTTCAGTATTTCAGAGGTATGGGGGTGATGTTGTGCGTTTGAAAGGGAGAACGGAAAGGGTGAAGGGCAGTAGTTGTTTGTGTGAGTGTGTGTGTGTCTGTGTGTGTGTGTGTGTGTGTGCGTTCATATGTATGTGTGTGTGTGTGTGTGTGTGTGTGGGGGGGGGGGGGGGGGGGGGGGGGGGGGGGGGGGGGGTGCATGAGTGTAGACTGTGTAACTGTGAGTGATTGATGAGGAGGGGTATGCCGGAACGCAAGCTTCGACCATCTATCTGTGCCATTTCTGGTCTCTACTGCACTGAATTCTGTGAAATTATACTTCTCATATCAAGGCCCTAAAGCAGTTCACTGACTATTTTAGATGTATTTGCTACCAAATGCCCAGCTGACTGGGTAACTACAAAAGATGTATTTGAATGGCAATGGTTTGAATAATTCGTCAAAACTTAACAAATACAGGAATTGTAGCCACAATTCACAAAAGTAACGATGTGCCATCAATATGCAGTCAGCAGTGATTGAGGACATAGGAAGAATCAATACACAGTTATATATAAACTTGTACATTTCATGCTTCATAAAGAGCTATGGTACTGACCCAACCTGATGATGCTGATCAAAATTCCTGCCGGGCAACAGACTTCATTATGGGCAGAAGCAACGGTCCCCTCTTCCTCACTGGGCATTCTGGAACACCCAGGACGCCAGGTTGAGCGAGGGGATCTGATGACCGGATGTGGTCACCGAGTGCAGCGACAAGGTCGAGGACTGAGGGGAGAGTCTGGCAGGATCCTCCAGGACATGGTGGACTCCGTGCCTTCGCTGTCCTGCCTCTGACGCCCCAACAGCCAATCCGAGGTGCTCAGGTGTGACTGAAGGACTGCAGGAAGTGGTCCATGGGGGACGTGTGTGGGGTCGCTGTGTGGATCTCTCCGTCAAGGAGAGAGGACCCTGACCGTAGCCACTGGCTGAGGCCGGCTTTGGCAGCCTTCTGCAGGTCGATGGCTTGTGATGGGTTGCTGTTGCTGCTTTTCTGCTGGTCAGAGAGCAGCCAGTCGGATGTTTTGGACGAGACGTGTGAGAAGAACTGTGTGGAAGAACTCCTGGATGAGGGCTGAGTGTCTGTCTCCAGCTCTCCTGGATTGGCTAACCATATACTGGAGTCCAAGCTGGACTTCAGGTACCTCTGAACACCTGTCAATAAAGGCGAACAATTCACTTTTTATTCAATCACTTTTCACCTCATTGTCATTGGTCCCTACTCATTGGTCTGTTATCGTTTTTCAAATTAATGTTACCTGAAATACATTTTGTTCAGTCAATGTATTATATCATTCTGACTGAACAAATGTACCTTTGCCACATAATGTTTCACCAACGTTCAGTTTTCAAAACATTACACATACGCACTTTCCTTTCCTCTAATTTCACGGGACTTAAATCTCACTTGTTCCTGAAAAATGACCCTGACCCCACCTCTCCTTTCTTTAGGGACACAATCCCCATCTTGTTAAAGAAAAAAAAGCTTTGCAAGCACTATTGCTTGCACTGCCTCCTTATCTCTTTGAATGATCAGATACAAAATATGAAAATAATATCCAGTGTATGTGTGAATGAAGCATGTATCAGGACCAAATAAAGCTATGACCTGTGGCAAGACTAGCACAATGCAAAGAACAAAATCTGGAAAAAATACTTTTGAAAGAATCTAACATGACAGTAAAAAATGCACTTCAATCCTTTCAAAAAAAGATAAATCTGTACTTTGCTGTCGCCAGAAAAATGTCAACCACATATTTCTTCTAGAAAGGTATGAACCACAGTTTCATTCGATTAATATAAAAAACAAACACAAAAAAACCCACACACATATGAAAATAAAAATCAAACAAAACAACAAAACACATACACACACACACAAACCTGGCAGCATGGACACATCAGCTTCTTCAGACCCTCGGCTACTGCCTGCAGCCTGTCCGTCCTGATGCAAGAGCCAGCACTCTGTATCTGAAGGGGCTTCAGCCAGGTATTCCTGCATCAGGTTTGGGATGGATGGAAGGGGGGCAGGGGTGCCGAGAGAGCAGAACCCGGAGCAGGAGCTGTCCTCATCTCTGGTGTCCATCTTCTGGCAGCTTCTTGCCTCTTCACAGTCTGTCTGAAAGAGAGAGAGGTCTATGTGAGATTGCGAGGTCTATGTGAGCTATGTTAATCAATGGATACAGCAGCTTTGCAAAACATGATCTGTGGGTGCAAGATGAATCCTGGGTAAAACAAAAGGGCAGAAAACAGCCAGATCTGTAACGGTTAGCGATGGCAAAATTGTTTCTTGTTCATTTTTGTTCTTTTCTTTATGAGACTGATTGGTTCTACTAAGAATGTTGCTGGTCTTCTCAAATGAGAGCAAAATTACCACTCTGACAAAGAACGGTGCACTGATTAATTTTATCTATTTTCTTTCTGAGGTCAATCCTCTGGTCAGTATTTGGCAGCAACTCTACCAATAATCATAACATAAGATCAGATTTTATGTCAGTTCTTAATCCAAACTTTCAAAACAAAACATCAATTATAAATTACGTCCATTTCTGGGGGGAAGAAACAACAAAAACAGATTCAAGAAGGTTAAAAGCATCAACTTTTAACTGCTAGGAGAAAAGTGAAATATTCCAAGATGGGTTTAAGATTTTCACGGTGTTGCAATGGTTGTCCTGCAAAGTCTAAGCTCACCAGCTGCTACAGAGAAAATGCTAACGTTAAAAGAAACTCCCTGCCTCCCTCATCTCAACCCATCTCCCCACACACATGCTCCCCCATCCCACACATGAAAAAAAACATGAACATGATCAGAATCCCTTAGAAAAAAAAGCAAAAAAAAAAAAAAAAAAAAAAAAGCCCCCCCTCCCACCCCTCAAAAAAAAAAAAACACACACACACACAAAAACACACACATATTTTGGTTTAGGTCAACCCCCCCAAATCAATTCTAGAACCAGTAACCTGCCTACCTCCTTTACGGCATGGGTCCCCTCTCTCTTCAGCCAGATGTTTCTGTCCCGCGAGATGTGGGCAAACATGTCCGGGAAGATGGCCGGCAGGGAGCCCACCCGTTTGTCATGGCTGCGCTTCAGCCAGGTGGCCGTCTCCTTGGGGATGTGACTGAACCACCCTTCTCGCTTCAGCTCATCCAGACTCTCCAGCTGCTTTCGTGCTGTCACCAGCCACATCTGTCATCAGGCAGAAACCATGTCTGTGGGAGGAAGTGGACAGCTGGGGGGAGGGTGGTAGTGGGAGAGACAGACCAGCGCATGGGTACCTTGGTTTCTCGAACACTTGCAAAATGTACCTTGTAGCTCATTCCCTTGAATGTCATCAAATCCTTCAACTTCTAAAAATGTTTTTACAAAATATACAACTGATGTCTCTTTGCAAAATACGTTTATTTTTTTCTGATAAAAACTGACCTAATTGAACGTGATGTCAAGGTATTCAAACAACTTTGAATGCAGATTTTCACACGCACACGCACATCCCACATCAACAAATGAAAACGCAACAAAACCAACAAATTAAAGTGCTACTTCTAACCTACATTTTAGTGCTTCTAAATCCAAGTTTAACATATCAAATGTAACACACACACACACACACACACACACACACACACACACAAACCCCCCAAACACTCTCAAACCAAAAGGAAAAAAATCAAATGGTCAGTTAACGCAGCTTAGGTACTGAAACAAACAGTGCAGTGATGTTAAGATGACCATTCTTCTCTTACATTTAGACATCTGAATCTGGAGTGAACCAGGCACCAGGCATCATTCAAGCTATAGTATGCTGGGGACGTAGCAGAAACTACGGAGACACTGCAGTTCTGTAGAGTCACTTTGGTGAAGTTCAGTGGTGCCTGTTCTGATCCTATCTACTCAGAATGCCAACTACTAAGCCCCCAACTGACAAAAATAACTGCTCATTAGGAAGCCAGAGCATGTGAGCTTTTCCTCTGGACGGCACCACCACCACCACATCTGTCCAACGGCATCCTCATGTTTCTTTTGTTGCCAGTACTGGACACTCTGACAGAACCATAACAACTGCACAGAGGTGGAGAAGAAATCAGAAGTGTGGTCACCATGACAGCATGGCATGAAGGGCCACCACATTTCAATTTTCTTTTTTAAATGCTGGTTACTGACAGCCAGAACGACAAAGATTATGCTTTGGATTTCCATCCTGAGCTGAGACTGCACATCAGAGCTGCACTCTAAGCTTACTTTCATAATATATCCTGGTGTCAAGCAGGCCCAAGAGATACAGATACCATAAAAGCTGGTCACAAAATTTGAGCATCACTCTCAATGACACTTAAGTGGATAAAACCCAACTGTGCGATCCCGGTCTTACCAACTGAGCCCCATGAAAAACTCAACTCTGGGTGGGAACCAGCTGGGGCTGTAAATCCCAAAAATAAATCTCCCATGACCTTCCAGCCAGGAGTCGGTCACTCTAACCACTTTGCCACGACAGATGGCGATTATTAACAATTTACCAGCCTAAGTTCTACTGGTTACATGATGCGAGCTGAGAAATCCATACTGTACAGGTGTCTAACTTCAAAGGCAGAGTATGAAATGACTAAGTGGTGAGTCAGCATTGCAGTTATCAATCAATTCATGATTTGTTGAATGTGAAGCGAGTAAAGACAATATTATAATTATAAATAAAAACTCAGAAAAAAGACATATGCATAACAAACTATATCCACTATTAGATTACATCAAAGCTAAATGTGGTTTAGACTTGAAATGTATACAACGTGTTTAGCTTTAAATGAAAAAAAAACAAACAAACTGCTGAATCTCAAATCTTTTATTTATTTAATATCATCTGGCACTCTATAAAAAGATAATCTAATACTTGCCACAGCGTCAACATAAGAAAACTTTGTGCTTAGCCCTCTGCCTACCGCCGGACTTTGTTCTGCATGACTAGAGAATACCATGCCAAGTAAGGAAACTCCGCAACACATACACAATCACCATAAAGCAACCTCAATAACAAATTTGCTTTTTACTCATCTATTCCATAAAATTAATGAAAAAATTTCAAATACATCACTCCATCCAAAACACCATTTTTTCCCCATATGCAGTGAATCTGTGCATGAACACACAAAAAAACAAAAAAAAAAAAAACATGAACAGACTAACTCTACTTCAGTGTTCTCGGTGCTGAAACAATTTTCCCTAAATTCACTGAACCCACAGAATGTTGTGGATTAGGAGCACACAGTAATTTTCCAAGTCTAAACGAAGTACTGAAACCTTGAGGAACAAAATAAAGTCATTCTATATGCTCTGCAGATTACATAATTAACTTTCGCTGTTAAGAAAAAAAAACACACCCAAACTTCAACAATTTTGTTAAACTGAAGGCATCACATACGAGATGTCTTCAACTACTGAGGGGAAAAAATAACATGAACAGATTACTGAATACTGGACTTTAAATTCTGATGGAATTCAGCAAAAACAAAACAAAACAAGTGTACTGAGTAACCCCCCCCCCCCCCCCCCCCACACACACACACACTGTGGTGATGATGTACCTCGTCCATTTCCTCTTTGATTTTTGCTAAACAAGGCAGTTTTTAAATTTAGGCCTGATTCATCTGCATCCTTTTCTACTTACTTTTGCGCAGCTAATAAATTTATTTCTTTCTCAGTCTGCCAAAATTCCTCTCTCACACCAAAAGGCTAAAGGTGATGCTCCCACAGGCAAATCATGGGACACTCCCACTGACTGACCCGATTTCCTGGCTGTCAAACAAGCGAAAGTTTTTGAGGCTTCACTTCTTGTAGCCTACCACTCCAGTCAAACAGTTAAAGAATCTCTAGCAACTTTTGTTTTTCAAATTTTCTTTTTTTGGGAGGGGCTGGGCCCAGCAGCAATGGGCAATTAAACATCGTCATTATCATTGCCCGAATCATTATCGATTCCAGCTTCAAAATCAGTCATCAGTCGATTTTTACTTATAGCTAGGTCAAGATTGATGTCCAAATCGTCTTGCTTCAAAACTTCTTTGAGAGTGTAGCCCTGAAATACTACTCTCTTCATCACTATCGCATCAGAAAAATGGCTTCTACAAGTAGCATAGTTACTTGATCTGTCATTTTTCCTGAAAATCTTCTTGAAAAAAAAAAACTACTTAAAAAATTCACAGCTGCAAAACTACTCCAAAAACTCTTGCAACAAAAAAAACAAAATGGCGTCAAGAAACAGTCCTATCAGAAGACTCTTCTGTCGTGATTGCATTCTGCGATATGCAACAGTCAAAGTGAAAGCTGTCGCCCTAGTATTCAGCTGTTTAACTCGGTCGATCCGGTATTCAGAAAGAGGAAATCTCGCGGTCGATCTCCGTCAATGCAGTAGGCAGTGGGTTAATAGATTGAGGCTGAGAAAGATTTTATCTATTCAGTGTCGGGGGGGAAAAAAAATCTTGACAAGAAAACCAACAGTTAACAACACTAACAAAACAGATTTGTGTTTTAAATCAATACAAAATTATTGCCATCATGGTCACCTATCTAATATACCAAGACAGAGGTGGGAAAGGGCTAGGAGAAAAAAAAAGAAACCGGCAAGCAAAACCATCATCTTACATTCTTATCCTGTGGAATGTGGCGGAAGAATGCTTCCAGGTCTTCCCGGACTGTTGAACCGCCCAAAACACTGCTTCCCTTCTGCAGCCACTGGCGGACATCCCGTGGGATGTGGCTGAACATGTCCAGAACCTCACCTTCCTCCGTAGCCATCAGCGGCCTGCCAACATCATCCACAGGACTTTCTGCAACACAAGTAAATGTTTTCTTGTAAATGACACTTTCTACATGGCATCCATCTTCCTCACTTCTTAAATATTTTTTCCCTCACCATGCCCAGCATCAGACTGTTTCAAAGCACTAGAGGTCAGATCATCCATTTCTGGTCAAAAGAAAGAAAAAAAAAAGAGCATTCAATTATTGAAATACAAAGGCCAGTTTAAATGATCTCCATGAGGCAATATAGGAGAGGCATGGCCACTGCTACCCCCCCCCCCCCCTCCCCCCGCATAAAAATGCACATATTAACTAAGTTAAAGACTGACAAAGCGAAATCAGTCTGAATCAACTTTGCTAATTTTTCAGAGACATGCTGAAATGATTGGCAGTGGTATGCAAAACACTAGAGAAAAATGCAGAAACAACAAATCTAAACAGGATAAATCGCCCATGTTTTCAGCCACAGATTCTTCAAACATTCATTTCACTTGTCCTGATCCTGCAATCACTTGTGAATAAGCAACAGTTGTCAATGCGGACTGGCTATCAACAGCCAATTCAAAATGAAGATGCCATGCAGTTCCACCTGAGAAGTCTCATTTTGAAGCTCAATATCCAAACGTACGACCCCAACAGTGGCTCGTCATGACAGTCCGACACTGGCTGATCCACGTGTGTCTGACTGGTGCATCTGGTCACACCTACTGCATGTCACTTCACTTCTTTTCCCCCCTTTTTTGTTTTTTTTTTTTCTCGACTAAATATTATGTGAGCACCTACGATCTGAAGCTCTGTACCATGGACCTATCAGACTAGACAGAGCAAAAAAAACTTGCACCAAATTTTCAATATCCCTCCCACCCTGCTCCTAATTCATTGTACAGCATAAAAAAAAAAAAAAAAAAAAAAACAATTTTTCTGCAGTTCACCTCTCTGACTGGAGCCCGAGTGGTCAACAATCTCAAAGTCGTCGTCATCCTCCACGTCAGGATTGTGCTTGATCTCCGACAGCCAGTTCTGGATGGCGCAGGTGGTCTGGGACATGGGCGTGCCCACGGTCTCTGAGGCGGGACTCTTCATGTCCAAAGCCGAGGTGCTCAGCTGCAGGATGGGACGCTGCAGCCAATCCTCCACGCGAGATGACAGCTTGGGCATGGTCACCCGGATCTGAATCAGTGAAACATAAGGCTCAATTATTCCTCTGTACTGACTGTAAACACATACACACACATTATACACACATCATACACACACATATATGTGCTGGAGCACCGCATACATGGACTTACACACATGGGCCCATACCCACATACCCATACACACAAACACTCACCACACACAATGAAAATAATGATACAGCCATTGTTAGTTGCGTGTTTGGCTTTTGAGAAGGTCAGACATCTGCTATGTCAGAGCCATAGACCCTCTTCTTAAATTCTCTCATCTTAGTCATTAATTCATCTATACATCACCTTTAAATCATGCGCAGAGTGGTCTCAAAACTTAGTGGATATGGTGTAGTATATATGGACTAGTTCGCTTCCAGTGACACTTTGATGCAACTAAAACTGACAGTACACTGATGATGCTATGCCAAAACTATACTTCAATTTTGGCAATCACAGCAAACATATACATATCTATCTATCTCTCTCTCTCTCTCTCTCTCTCTATATATATATATAACTGCAGTGCTCACTTCTTGTATTTCCCTTCTGAAACATTGTATGTTATACATCTAATCACCCTCCTGCCCCCTACTTCCCCTTTTTCCTCTCCTACAAAAAACACACCAAATTTACACATGCAACAGCGAAAGTGACACATCACCAAATGCAAGCTCAAACATATACACATAAGTATAAATCCAAACACTGAATACAGACACATTCCTTTACTCTCTAACACGCATATCCACCATTACGCATTCTTACGTTGGCACCACTGGCCTTCCATCTTGCAGAGCCTTGTAGAACACATGATGATCTGTATCTTCATATTCCTCCACATGTCGTGGGAGGGATGCAGAGGGGTTGTCCTCATCGGCAAAGGCGGACTGCAGGGGCATTCCATTGGCATCCACCCGCCCATAGCTGAGGATGGACTCTCTCAGCGCAACTTGGTCAGCACGGAAAGCAATGTACGGGGTTTCCTCAGCTCTCAGCTCAGTTGTGTTCAAACCTGTATTGAAAGCAGTCAGGAATCAACATGCACAGCCTTCTAAATCTTAGTAGACCAGCTTACATGAAAAACGTATTTTTCTAACATACATCATGTACTTGTGCCTGAACATGCAGACTGCATCCTGCATGACATACACACAAAATAATAATCCAGTGGAATGTCATAAGGATGTTACAAAAGACGCTTGCAGTAATGATGATATTCACCTCTCCAGCCTGAATGTTAAACGATACTGCTATCATGAAAAAAAACAATGACAACTATATAGTGCAGCTTTGCAACACATAAAAAACCAGGTACTTTAATTTCCAGACAACATGGCCACACTTTCCCCCTCTCAAATTCTAATGTGGGCATCTTTAAATCCAAATGATCCCTCTGCCTACTTCAATTACTTATCAGCAGCTTGCCATGGCCTGCACTATCAACTATTCAGCTGTAAGCAACATGAAGCAAGTCAGTGTGGGCACCCTGCTAGCTGTGTCATACATAATTATGACCAGCAATCAGACCGAGTCATCAACGATTAAGCTATAAACAATATGAGCAAAGTCAGTCTGGGCATCCTGCTACCTGTGTCATTCACATGACCAGTAATCATGGTCAAGGGCAGTGTGAACAGCTCAAAATACTGATCATCCAATGTCCACATCAATCCACTTACCATGCCATACCATATTTCTGCTCTATGTATGGACACATTCACATTTCAAGCACAACAAATGTACTGATGTTTACACAGAATCTGGTGGCATCTGGACTGGTGAAGAGTTGGTTCTCTCAGTAAAAGCACTTCCCCAACCCACATTGCACAAAATCAATACAATGTCAAGAAGAATATGTATATCTATCCACTCAGCAAAGGCCATTAGGTCTCAACTTGTCAAAAAGCAAAACGCTAAATACTGGGTTCTTTTCTTTCTTCATCAGCAAACAGCATCTGTTTGAATAAAAGACCGACCCTAAATGAACAGTGACACACAAAACTTTCACATCATCACTCAAATACAGAAACCTAATATCTGCTTCTCAATGGCTTGAATACACCATCAACTTCACCAACTGGATATACAGCAGAATCAAATCTGCTCCTCAACAGCTGAATATGCCACCATCAGAGCCACACACACAGTAACACATCATGGTCAAAGTCACTCCTCAAGGATGTGAATGAATGCATCATAACATCTCTGTTAAACATCACCATGAACAAACAGTGACTCCTCCAGAGACTGAATAAATCATTATAATCACCAACAAACTGGGACCACAAGCTCCTCCCACATTATCATCATAAACTACAAACAATGATCACAAACTCCTCAACTGCCGGAGTACATCAACATCATCAACAACAAACAATGATAACAAACTCCTTCAGGGCCTAAATGCATCATCAATGCCACCGGCAAACAGCCATTATCATCAACAAACAGTGATTACAAATACCTATCTGGCTGGACTACAATATTATAAACAAACTATAAACAAGTAGGATAACTCTCCTTGTTTGTTCAGTGTGCTCTGTGTTATCTCTGCAAGGTCATTAGGTCACTTCTGAAAGCAGCAATCGATTGGACATACAGGCATGTAATCGTAACATCATGGAAGCTAGAGCTGCCCTACTTGTTCCTTATTTACTGCATAGCATTCCCTGCCTATTTAAGTTTTCTTTTCTTCTTTTTTCTTCAAACATTTTTCATTAACTTTGTACACTGTTGTTTTAAGTGGTGGAGGAAAAAAAACCCACACACCACCACCACCACCACCACCACCAACAACAAAAAGGAAGAAAAAACAACAAAAAAAACACAGAAAAAGTTGAAAAAAAACCCTCACCTCCTCCCCACCTACCCTCCCATATCACATTCACCCACTCCCTCCCATCCTAATCCACTCTGAGAGTGACCTTGATTTCGACAGGGATGAGGTGATAGACATGATACACGATGATTGAATAAAGTTCTATAGAAGATTTTTTTCTCTCCAAGTAAATAGCTATTGTTACACACTTCAAACTTATCATACAGCAACATATCTATTCCTAGAAAGCTTTGAAATTATTTTCATTTCATTATTTTCTTTCCTCTATTTACATTAATTTTCAAATTGAGTAAACATGCTCAATTTATGGAGTTACTTCTCTTGTCGTATGTTTTCGAGTGCACACAGAAGAGGGTTAAGATTTCTTTACATTCTCATTAACGTGGCCATCACCACACACAGGAAAAAAAACAGTCGGCACCAACTCACTCTTCAAGGGCCTGCGCCAGGTGCCTGGCAGCAGTCTCGTCATCGCTGCAGTCCGTGGCATGGGTGAGGCTGGAGTGCAGGATGCCCAGCGCCTTGTTCAGGCGTGCTTGCTGGCGCTGCAGGACCTCCTCCTTGCCCACCAGCACTGTGTCCACCTGGTCCAGCAGCCACACCTCCGATTACGAAGCGTCTCCAGGTGCCGGCTGATCGACGTGTGGATCTGGGTTTTGATCTGAGAGAGAGAGAGGGAGAGAGAGAAATAGAATTTGGCTGTTACTTAATTCCCAGTTTGTTTTCTTTCTTTTCTTACACTGGCTGGTATGGTAGATGACCTGCTGATTGGACATAGCACACACACAACAGATGCTCATTTCACTGACTTGAAAAAAAGCAATGCAGCTGCCTCTCTTTTATTTAAATATATATACAATCAAATTTTATTTACTACGCAAAAAGTTTCAAATATATTTCCTGATTTGTCTACATATTTCGTTCATGTTAGAATTTGCCATCATACCTATAAAAACAAACAACAAACAAAACACACATACTCAAAAAAAACATAAATTTTTTTTTTTAAAAACCTTACCACTTGACACAAAAGCCAAGGAATGAAATAATCTTTCTGTACATCTTTAGTTTCACAGAAAAAAAAATTGTTTCATCCACCATGGATACCACTTTCTCTATTCTTTTTTGCTGTTCATTTATACAAGTTGGCTCTACATTAAAAGGGAACACAACTATAGCAGTTGCTTTGAATGGATTTTCCCAGAAGGTACCATGTCACGACATGCTGCTGGATGGTTTCCAGGTGGCCAGCACTATGAAAGTAACACACTGAAAGGAACGACATAACTTCAGAAAAAGAAAACAAAAAACCTCTTCGAGTTTACCACTAACAACTGATATTTTCAATCATCATCTGATATTTTTCATAAATACTTTTTAGTTATTCGTCAATGGTGATTGTTGTGTTTTGTCAAAAGAGTGCCTTAAATGTAGATAATTTATTTCCCAAAAGTTGCATGCTGAAATAAAAGTAACTGATGACAAGACTTTCACTGGTGCCGTGTCCTGAATGGAACAGTTCCCTTTCCTTTCTTTCTTCCCCTTCTTCCACGGCTTTGTGTGTCTTGAAAATCAACCCCTTCTTCCACGGCTTTGTGTGTCTTGAAAATCAACCCCTTCTTCCACGGCTTTGTGTGTCTTGAAAATCAACCCCTTCTTCCACGGCTTTGTGTGTCTTGAAAATCAACCCCTTCTTCCATGGCTTTGTGTGTCTTGAAAATCAACCCCTTCTTCCATGGCTTTGTGTGTCTTGAAAATCAACCCCTTCTTCCATGGCTTTATGTGTCTTGAAAATCAACCCCTTCTTCCATGGCTTTATGTGTCTTTGAAAATCAACCCCCTTTTTCCATGGCTTTGTGTGTCTTGAAAATCAATTTTTACATTCATATCACAGCAAAATCAATGCCTTGGAATTTTCACCATTGCAGTACATGACAGGACGCAATGTGCCACTGTTCCTATCATTTATGCACGAGTTCGAGTATACACTCGAATGAAAAAGAAATAATGTAAAATACACAAGCACAATGTAATTTGCCTGTATCTTTTCTTTCACAAAACAAAGGCATCTTACATCATATCAAACCACCAAATGAACCTTCTAAGTTTTAATTCTGAAAATTGATAATAAAAGTTGGCTGCCACTTACCAATTCTCACATCACCCAATAACATGGATGTTCACATGAGCACGCACTTTAACATGTACAATTTACTTAGTAGCATGGATGTTCGTATGAACGCATGCTATAAAAATAAATCTCCTTCAACCATAATAAAACTAGAAGTATAATATCTCTTTGTTATCTTTCTTTTCTTTTTTTTTGTAAAATTTTCTCCATTAGTATCTACCTCACCAGCAACACATTACCTCGGAGGAATTCTGATTCAAATGGCGCTTGACAAAATCCAGTCGCTGGATTGCCTGCTCCAGGTCACCGATTCGTTTCTTGACTTTGTCGGCGATCTTTTCACTCATGGTGCTGTCTGTGAATACCAGTCTCACCCAGGAAGTCTTCTGAGAATGCTGCTCAAAGTCCACCCTGACACAGATCAAAAGCACACATTCTGACTTCAATATGGAAAATATGATGTCAACAACTGTTTTTACTGATCAGTAAGTCAGAAATAAGAATGCGAGAGCTCCACAACAGTTGAACAATCACAAAGGAATAAACAAGTTGCAATAAAGATCCTTAAAAAAAAAAAAAAAAAAAAAAAAAAAAAAATCAATAAATAGTGTCAAAAGTCTTGTCCACAGAAGAATCTTTTAGTCTGCAATGTTTGTTGATTTTTCCTACAACATAAAATCTTTCTGGACTGTTGCTCTTTTCAAGATTTTGTCTGAACCAAGCAAAACTAATCCTATTCCTGGTCAGACAGAATGTTGCTCTGATGCTGAATGAAATTTAGGTATCCATGGTTTGCATAACCTGTATGTTGCATTTAATATCTGGATCATTTATCCTCATGTGTAGGCAGTCATTGCAGGTTTATGCCTGTGTGAATCACAGCAGAGGTTCAGCATATAGGTAATGTATGATAAAAGGAGATACTATGCATGTTGGTTGGCATCTGTTTTGTGCCAGTCTGATATGCTCTATGTGTTGTTTCTGTATGTGTGTGTGTGTGTGTCTGTGTGTGTGTGTGTGTGTTTCTATCCCCCCCCCCCCCCCACACACACACACACACACACACACACGCCAAAGTAAATTTGGAGCAACGCAACATCAACATTCATCAACAAGGCCTAAAAATTGGTCTGTGTCAGGGAGGGGTGGGGTGGGAAGGGGTTGGGCTGGGGACATAGTAAATTGCATTCCCATAAAAATTCTCAACTTATGAACATACAATGATAAAAATTACTAAAACAAACAAACTAAAAAAAAAACTTGCTTGTCATAATTATGCAGGTGTACTTATTTCACACTGATCTTTATGTGTGTGGAGCAAGCAGGCTATATGGCTTTTGTTTAATATGGATGATTACTATTGTAACAATAAATCAAACAACACTAAGTTACTTCCCATGTCTATGTGCTCCTATCATGCTTGAGGAGGCAAATTTGGATGGCTTTTTCATAACACTAACATGTGAGACAAACGCTGCTTGTTCATATTATGTTGCCACTGTTGTTTCCTGCTGTCACATTTGGCACTCTCAAATATGTCATATATAGGGCAGCTGACGACAAATATGTTACATTCACCAACATGAATGTGCAGAATTTTCTTCAAACAGATTGCTTTCCTGAATTTTCTGTACAAGTTCTGTCCAAATTGAGGCTTTAGGCATAACAGTGCATGCATGAGTTAAGTGATGAGATGATACATGCCTAACACTGTGCTCTCACTTATAAGTAAGCAGAGAGAGAAGAGGAACAGTCTTCAGTTGAATAAAGCACACAGCAGGCTCAATGTACGCAGTTCCTACTTCTCAGAGCGAGTCATCAACACCTGGAACAGCTTGCCGGGCTGAGTTGTCATGGCACCTACCATGTCAGTTTTCAAATTCCAGTGCAGGTTGGATGCCCACTGGACAAACCTGCCTACATTCTATCATCCAGATTGCTACCAGTACCACTAGCCATGCATGCCAAATTAAGCATTCTGGATTGAAGCATTCTGGATTTACCTCCTGGAAGGATGAACTGGCCTACCCAGGCCTCACTCAAGCGTCTTAACGATCAAAATCAAGATAAATCGATCCATAAAACTCAGGTCAATATGTTGCAGGTGTCAGAAAGAGGCTATCAGCACAATGGAACAAATTCTGATAAGACTGTGAAATAACTGCCCCCCCCCCCCCCCCTGCATTTTTTTTATCAAATGCTACATCAATAATATACCTGTGACCATGACTGGCACAACTCAGATCCCTAACCTGAAACCAGACCTTATCCTAAAATAAAGCCCCACCCCTCACTTGCACACACAAAAAAAAAAAAAAAACCCTTCTCATGTTGTTACAATGAATATGCATGTGCAGATCTATCTGCAACCAGTTCACTTATTCAGTCTTGATGACCTCTAGTAGTACTCACAAAATGACCTAATTAACATACAAAGGAACATTGTGTTTTCTCATCAATTTCACTCTGATCTATTTAAAGAAGAAAACATGATGGAAGTTAATCAAGTCTGAAAACGAATGAGTGTGTTAATCCGCGAGTATTGAAAGAGTGCAAAGAAGAGCCACCTTATTAATTAAAAGTTTAAACATATACCCTATGCAGATAGATTGTGAAGGTTAAATTTACCATTGTTGAAGCTCCGACGAATGAGGGGAGACTTGACTGAGACTTACAAGCAAATTATGGGACTTCTCAATACAAATTTTAACCGATTTTTTCAACTAACCTCTAATCAAATTACAAGAAATTCAAATAACAAAATCCAAATTAAATATCGTCACACTAATATTAGAAAATTTTCCTTTAGTAACACCACAATGGAACAAACTACCTGCACACATTAAAAAAAAATTGAATACTATTAAACACCTGGATACAAACGCAAAGTTTAAATACTTTCAAATCTAATTTTGATTGACAGAATAGAGCAAAAATAATCCCTGAGCATATGCATGCATTATGCAACCCCTATTTATTTACATAAATAATATGATTGGGGCACTAAAAGCCGTGAGGCTATCCAAGTCCCAAGTGAACTGACTGGTAAATACTGGATCTCTGGTTCGCCGACCTTTTCCTAGTTTTGCAGCCAGTCAGCCAGCTTGTTGTCGATGTAATTTATGCAAACTATTTAGTATTGTGCTGATCAGCAACGTGTGGCTTATTGAGGTTTGACACTTTGAAAGTCCAAAATATTACAGTTTGGAGTATCATGTCTGCCTTTACATGGGCTAACACGCAGTAAACAGTACAACCGACACGCCCAGTGACCGTGAAAACGACCGAACGTGATCGAGCGGACACGTTGGTTGGTTCAGTTTAGGTCAAGTTCAAGGTCAAGGACACATACCCGCCATACGGACATTCCTGTTGATCACGTACGCCGTCTCATGTTGTGATAGACAGAATTACAAAAACACATAAGGCTTAGCAAACATTTACATGTTCGAAAAAAGTGACTTTCTCTTTTTCTTCTAAATCAGGACCGAAGACGGTTTATTTGTCCACCGTCACCGGGAACATGATCAATGATGTCATGAATGAGACCGACTTTTTACACGTCAATCATATTCATTGTCTGGAATCAATGAAATCTGCAATCGTTTTTCAATTAGTGCATCAGAATAAATGAGTAGAGCTGATTTCAATATAACTCAACATTCAAGAAGTTTTCTTACCTTTCTGTCTCTCTAAGCCTTCTTTTGCGGAGCAAGAAGATCGACCCTCGCGACGTCAAGAGCAGATGGATAAAGTGGTCTATATGCTAATTTTGACCAATCGCTTACCTTTAAACATCAACGCATGACGCCTAGTCTCTTTCTAATAATCTCTGTGATTGGTTAGAGAACACAGGGGACATCAGTCTGCTGTAAGTCGATTCTGGAAGCCTCTCGTGTTTATCACAGCAACCGACTTAGTGGGTATTGCACTTACAAATGACACGCAGATGCTGATAAAAGTTATCATATTCAATATGGTACTTCAAGGACTCTACAAATAGTTGCAATATCATTTTATTGTCGCCACTTGTAGACTCGCATTAGCTTGATGACATGAGATATGTTTCAAAGTGAAGTGATTGCAGGCGGAAATTGAAACAAGCTTGAAAGAAATAACTGTTAACTGCTGCACAAACTTTAAATTAAGATAAAACACGACGCGTTTGGTTCTCATCGGTCTTCTTCAGGCAAGACAAACAACATTTTAGGCAAACAATCACTTTTATCCACAGACTGGTTGAAAAATGGATGAGTTTTTGTTCTCTTGTATGTTGTTTACAAGTCTTGCCTGGAGAAAACTAAAGAGGTCGAAACGCGTCGTGTTTCGTCTTGTAATTTGTTTGTGTATCTTTCAATAGGCTGAACAGTAATTTTTCTATTAAGTTTAATATCAGATTAACTTGCCCTGTTGTGGCATCTTGAGCCTCATCTTTTGTCTTATTTTTTAATATTTTTCTGACATGAAAAGGAATGCAACCAACAAACTTTATTAATAATTCGGGGGACAAATATTCATAGACATTGATTCATTAACAGGAAGGCTCGAGTCCTTGCAAGCATTTTTCCTAAACATTTTGCAATGTTGTCATTCGTTTTATCTGTCTTTTCCCTTCTCTGTCTGACCTTTAATAATTCATTGGGAGATTATTTTAGCATGGCTGAATCTTGTTGTATGGCCATCCTATAAGTAATTTCTTCCTTGATCTTTCTGAGTATAGTCTGATGTGCCTGTTATTCTTTGCGTTCATGGTTTGCCTATTTTGTTCACTGGTGAAATGCTCAGTATATCTGATGTTTAGTGTCTTGCTGTAACACCTCATTTCCACGGATCAGATTTGTCTTTTCAGATTGGCTGCGAGGTTCCATGTCTCACAGACATACAGGAAGATGGAATATATCAGTGTGTGCAGGAACTTCATTTTTTCTCTGTCATGGTGATTTTTTGTTTTTGTTTTTTGTTTTGTCATTCCATGCAGGTTTCAGTTTAGTCTGTGCTAATTTGGTCTGCCTGTCCTTGAGAGGATTTCTGATTTGGATCCCTCATTGCTGATGATGGATCCCACATAAGAGAGCATTAAACGGTTTTCTGTTGTTGTATTAGTATTGATAGTGGTGTTGTGGCTAGTCATCCAGCTTGGCCTTCTTGGCACTGATTTTCAAGCCAGAGCTTGTTAATGTGTCATCCAGCCTTTAAACAAACTTGGTGAGTTCTAGTTCTCTGCCCACCAGGCCATCGATATCCGCAGATAAACGATTTGTGATGGCTCCTGCCCCAGTGGTGACAATTGTTTCAAGTGCATTAGTCATGATGTGTTCCAGGAATATATTGAAAAGTGTGGGAGGCAGAAGGCTGCCCTGACAAACTTCCACAGATGAATAAAAAGCCACTCACCCTGTATGAGCACTACAATTTTTGCTTCGGAGTATAGTTGCTGGAAGGCTCTGATTATTTACACTGCCAGTGTTAAGTTTCTTCATTGTGGCCCCTAAGCTTAACGTAGAACTGAACTGAACTGAAACAAAGCATTTCCACTGTTCAGTTAGATTGTTGGAGCTTAAGCTGTGAATGAATGTAAAGTTTTAGAGAAATTCCTTCAATATCAATACTTACATTGGTCTTATTGCATGCTAACTTTGGTAAATCTGTACATTTCACGTTGTGGTCAGGCAGACTTTAGAAACTGTCAATGTTAGGTGCAAAATTTGCATTTTATGTTCATTATGTTCAGCTGTACTCATTTGTTTCATACAGATGCAGTGCTGTTGTTGGAAGAAAAGTGTCTTTTGTTTATTGAATATCTTGTCTGCATTGTTTGCTAACTTGTAGTCCAGTACAGTCATCATGCTTGAAAATCTTGAAAGTTTGAAATCAAAATTGATTTATTATAATCTCACATCAAATGAGTCAAAATTTTATAATTATTATGATTATTGAGTGACTTAAAAGTCCTTTACTTGCATTTTTCACTTTCAGTTATGTAAAAATAATGTGAACAAAAACCAAACAAACAACTGGTTCAATAATCAACAAAAAACTTTGTTTGGGAATTGTACCGTAATGGGCTATTACCTTCACCCACTCTATCCTTTGCACCGGCCATCACTGGTTCCCTCTTGCCTTTGAATAATCATGGAAGTATTTCCTTGATTTATATGGATCAACATCAGAAAGCCAATCATAACTACTAAAGTCGAGCTGGATAAATGCTTTATAAAGAAATACTGTCCAGTTGAGTGGATAAGATGCTGTGCGTTCATTATCAGGATTGCCCATCAGAAAGAAAGATTGATGTTTTCATGTATCACAATGCCCTGAATGAATGAAAGAATGATGATTGCTTTTGGTACAAAGCTAACTAGCATTCACACAGCATACACACCACCGTCTGGATTTATATGAAAGTCCTTTCCAAGTCCCGACAGCCAAGGGTAAGCAAGTTTAAAAAAAAAAAAAAAACAAAAGAAAAAATAAGAAACCCTCTCTGATCACACAGTTCTCTACAACAGTATGAACCAGTCTCAAAAGTTGGAGCAGGAGATTGAATACGGGCAGGAATCTGAACATGAGACTTTGGTAATCTATCTATATCATCACCTGGACTTTCTTCTCTTCCTTATTAAGTCCCCTCCCCCCCCCCCCCCCCCCCCCCCCCCCCCCCTGCCTCTCTTTTAGTTCCAGACATTGTCTGTCTCTCTGTATCTGTCTTCTTGGAGATTTTTAGCCAAAAAAATGCACAACATGTGAAGATGTTGTGACCAGCTAGTACATATGTTGAAGAAACCCTTGATGATCTATGTATATGCGAGTGTTTTATTTCATAAATTATCTGGACTTATTTGGGTCTGTCTCTTGTCTCTGTGACATCAACCTTTCATTGTGCTATGAAAGATGGATTATGAGATGCATGCCTATGACAGGTGTGTTCATGGCGTTTCATAAATTGTGAGTAGAAAGTTTTTCTCAGCCAGCGTGTTCATCACCAATCGTTCTTTACAGAACTTAAAGGACCGTCTGAAGCATTCGTTCTGGAATGCCTCAAGATGGAGCCAGTGTTCAGCTCCCACAACCACACAGCAGGATGGATGCCATTAATGACTAGGAGTTGGAGAAATATGCATAGTCTACACTGGATGCATCTTAGAAAACTATTATTCCAGATTGTGTTCAGTTTTATCTTGACTCAAAATGAAACTAGGATGAAGTGGTGAACTTATACAGTACTCTGTTCATTCTGGTATTGTAGTTTTAATCCCTAATTTAACTCTGAATACACTTCATCATGTAAATATTCACTTTAGTCATATCCAGTTGAACAGTTTGTAAGTTCTCTGACTGAATTTGAAATTTTATTTTTTCCCCTTCTCCTTTTGTTACGTTGACAGGGCTCACTAGAGGTTGAGTTTCCTTCCAAGTAGACCAGGATGAACCTAAAACTACTCATGAGTGCTCTGAATGTGCTTTATTATTATTCAGAATTAAGAAAAGTTTACAGAACAACAGTGTTGTTTTCTCTACCACCTTCAGCCAGTCTCATCTTTGTTCTGTTCGTCATTTTTCTCAGTTTCTCTGTCACGTTCCCCCCCCCCCCCACCCCCCAGCTTGCTTCCCTTTGCCGACTTTCTTCTCTTCCCTGTTGTTCCCCTTCTCTTTCAGTTCCAGCCCTTGCCTGTTGCTCTGTATCTCTCTTGTTGGAGATTTTTAGCCTCAGTAATGCACAACATGGTAAAGGCGTTGTAACCAGCTAGTACACATGCTGAAGAAATCCTTGATGATCTGTACGCAAACTTCCTGTTGCTTTTGTCCCCACCTAATCCCCTTCTCTCTTCCCTTTTTTCCATATTCATCAATTCTCGTCTTGCTGCTCCCATCTATCGACTCTGTTTACTGCGAAGAGGGATGATTTTGT
>JADBJO010002247.1:107500-110000 GCA_016801955.1 Conus betulinus
TTTTTTTTTCTTTCTGTTTCTTCAAGTAAAGTTTTCTTGTTGTGTTATTCACAAGAAAACATGAAAAAAAAAAATCCAACTGCATTTTGAAAAAAAAAGAAGAATACTGTGGAAAAACAAATAAAAGATGCAGACAGGCAAACAAAGGCATGGAAAGGAGGGGAGTCTGTTGTGATGCTGTTAATTGTGAGATTCTGTTCGATGTTTCCCATAGATTATACACATTGCCTGCCACTGTACTTTAACTTAATCTCAGAGTGTGTGTGTGTGTGTGTGTGTGTGTGTGTGTGTGTGTGTGTGTGCAGACATGCATGTGTGTGTGTGTGCGTGTGAGTATGTTTGCGTATGTGTGTATCAGTATGTGTGTGTGCGCGCAGGTGCATGCACACAGGCATCATGTGTGTGCGTGTGCATGTGTGTGTGTGTGTACGTGTGTGTGTGTGTGTGTGTGTGCACGGGAGCGAGCACGTGCATGTGTACGTACAGTGTGTGTGTTACACTTCCATGACAACAGTGTATGTGATGTTGCAGGTCAATTGTGTAGCATTCTCTGTCAGCTCAGTGGTGACACTGTAGAGAGGCATGAAGTGCAGGCATGGTTGTTGGCACAAAGGTCAAGAACGGGCATTGATAGGGAATTTGCTGAAGTAGTCTACGATAACCCACTTCGTGAGGTGACTTAATATTAACAACAGTGATAAGAGGAAGAAGAAACAACAACAACAACAAGAGGAGTTCCACTATCGTGCACCGTAGCTAACAGCTGTAAACAACAACAGTAACAAACAGCAAAAGGAGTAGTAGTAGTAACAAAAGGGCAGGCAATAACAACACAGCAACAATGTGTACAATGATGATGAAAGTTACGATACTATTGCTGTTGCTGCTTTGTTGCAGTTTGTGTCAGAAGAATACAAAGAATTTGAATAATCTTCAGCGCATGAAAATGAATGAGACGGGATATAATTTCAGATGTGTAAAACGGAGGGTGCAGAAGATGTCATGTATTGCAGTATGCTGCATGGAAACATGATGCATAACATGCTGTGTATTGTGTCGTGTTACTGAAAACAGTATATGCTGATTAAACAGACACATACCCTCCCAGTCCATTTTTTACCCTCCTGTGCCTCACCCCACCCCACCCCAGCCTATGTCTGTACGGTATTTGGTTGACCCTGTCTCTCAGTGCATCAGTGTGAAGGACGTGGAATGGTTATCAGGATGATCAAATACTGGGTCGTTGAGAAATGTCAGTGATAACTGACAAGTGTCCATCAGCTTGTGCTTGCTTGTTCCTTGCTCTCTCTCTCTCTCTCTCTCTCTCTCTCTCTCTCTCTCTCTCTCTCCCCCCCTCTCCTCTCTCTCTCTCTCTCCTTCTCTCTCTCTCTCTCTCTCTCTCTCTCTCTCTCCCTTCTCTCTCTCCCTATCTCTCTCTCATCCCCTCTCTCTCCCTCTCTCTCTCTCTCTTTATCTCTCCCTCCCTCCCCCTCCCTCCCTCTCTCTCTCTCTCTCTCTCTCTCTCTCTGTGTCCCTTTCCATCTGTCCTCTCTTTCTTTTTCTGTCTCACTGTGTTTTTCTCTGTTTCTCTGTCTGTCTCTTTTTTTTTCTCTGTCTTGCTGTTCCTTTGCCTCTTTGCCACACTCTGTCTGTCTTCCCCTACCCCCTCTTTGCCCTCCCTCCTCCCTTCCTCTCTCTCTAAGTGCATCTCTCTACCTTTGTCCCCTGTGCCTGTCTGTTTGCTTTTGTCTCTCTCCATTATTTTTCTTCTGTCTCGTCTCGTTCTCCCCCCATTTCTCTGCCTTCATCTGTCTGCCTGTCTCTCCCTCGGTCACTTTCTGTCTACTTGTCTGTTTGTCTGTCTTTCTTTTTATCATCCCCCCCCCCCCCCCCAAAAAAAAAAAAATAATAATAATAAAATAAAAAAAAAATACCCCCCCCTCCCCCCCCCCCAAAAATAAAACCCAAACAAAAAAACAAAAAAAAACAAAAGCAAAACAAAAAAAAAAAACCCACCAAAAAACAAAAAACTTAGAGGGGAAGAAGTAGGGCTCTCTCTCTCTCTCTCTCTCTCTCTCTCTCTCTCTCTCTCTCTCTTACCAATGCAAAAGAATATCCAAATTCATGCCCATATACAGTCAGTTATAGACTATGCTTCTACTTCATGGGATTCAGCCAGTGCAAACACTCTGAAACCTTTAGCAAGATTGCATAGGCACGCGATAAAATTAGTTCTCTTAAATCTTGTTCATTAACTCTAAACGATTATGAATCTTTGGATATCCTTCCCCTAAGGCAAAAACTCAAGTACAATAAGGCTATATTTATGCATAAAGTGATAAATGGAAAGGCACCTCCCTCCATTGTAAACAGTTTCCGGATTAATGACAATAGGCACGTCCACAGTTAATAATGCCTCTGCCCAGACTTGACCTTTACAAATCAAGCCTCGTATACAGTGGTGGCACGTATTGGAACAATTTGCCTCCATTTCTGAAAG
>JADBJO010002247.1:112500-117500 GCA_016801955.1 Conus betulinus
CTCATCTGCAAGGCACATGGAGAACATATACAACTTGCATGCCTGGCTATGCAGGATACAGTGATTAGGATTTTACACCTACATTAGAACAGGATTGTTTCAGTTACATGCATAGTTTCACACTGACTTTGTCTCATGATGTTGCAGTGAGCATTGCTGAGGTGGAGCGCCTGTGGCTGCGATTCCAGCAGATGGGATGCAATGACGATGGCGTTCTCACCCCAGAAGTCATCAACGGTGCCCCCCTCTCCTCAGATGTCTTCATGAAAAATGTCAGACTTCAAGCTGTCATTGCCATGGATAATGTGTTTTTGGCTAAGTACTTATATGTATTAGATATGTCATTTTTAAAATTCATATATTTGTGTGGGTTTGTCTGTCTGTCTGTCTATCTGTGTGCTGATTCCCCTGTGTCCCGCTGTCTTGCCTGTCTTTCTTTTTTTTTTTTTTTTTTTTTTTTCGCATACGCAAGATGATACTCCTGCAGACACTCCCTGTAAAGACAGGCAAGTTTTAATCCCATCTGCCCAATGAAGGGAGTGGAGTTTTGTGTGCATGACCATTTTTTTATCCTGCCATTAAGGCAGCCATACTCCATCTTTGGGGAAGGTTGCATGCTATGTGTAACGTGTCATCCATACCAACGGCCAAACTGGCCTTCTCTTCGAAAGTTGGTGATGGGATTTTACGTGTGTGCAAGATGTTATGCGTGCGTTCACACACGGAACCTCGGTTTACAGTCTCATTCAAAGGACTGTATGCGAAATAGAGTCAGAACCATGTTAACTCCGAGGGAAAAATCCCCCTGTACCAAAACGGCCCGGCGGAGATTCAAACCCGCAACCCTTGGATTACGAGTCCGGCGCTCTGCCACTAGGCTATTCCAGCCTGTGTTTTGCCAGTCAAAATAAAATATCAGTTGTGTATCTGTGTATTTGTTCTGACAGATATTCTGAACATTGCCGGCAATGCAACAAAAAATAGTCCTGCACCAGAGGGGCATGGCACCAGGAAAGTGCTGAACTTCGCCAAGATTGAATGGATCACAGAAAATTTTTTTTTTTTTTTTTTTTCACCAGGGGAAGTAGTAGTAGGTACAAAAGTGAACAAGTTACTTCCCCTGTACTTTTGTTGTTGTTGAATAGGATGTGGAAAAAATGGAAGCTGTCAAGGTTTGTAGCACCAGGAAGTTTAGTATTCCATGACAATGTGCTTCATGGATGGTTACTTTACTGTGGTAACGTTGGATGGAAAATGTTTGATACCATGTTGAGCCATTCCTAAATCCACTGTTTGATGCAGATCTTCACCAGCATCTAATGACTGCATTTATGGGCCATATTCCATATCTCCACTCATTCTGGCACAAGTTAATTCTGTTGTTTTAGTGTAATGAAGCTGATAGACTAACAAAAAACAAACAAACAGACAAACCTTGAGATGTCAGTGGTGGCAGAATAAACATTTTAGAACTGTTAATAATTAACAACAAGTATATTGCATGATAAACAGAGACATTTTACAGCAGCAGCAAAGATGTGATAACGCATGAGTAAACCAAGTATAATGGAATATTTTATACAAGTTTAGGTGTAGCCTTGATACTGCACAATGAAAATTACTAAAATGAAATGGCAGAAAACAGAATTTGAATACCAGTATTTGTTTTGAATTTACAGTCTTTAAAAGTCTGGCATTTTGTTGTGGGGAAACTTGAGGGAAACTGACTTCAGTGTAAGACCACGCAAGTAGCTGTGGAGCTTTATGCCTTGGGAAAGATTGCACAAGCACACTTGCCAAAGTAAGCCCTCTGGTGAGATTCCTTTGTTAAATCACAGGCATACTTACAACGTGCCTTTACCTTTTCTGTCTGATGCAGAAGCTCTTAACAAGCAATAGTTCAGAAATTTAGCTGCTTTTTTTCTAACAGTGGGTCTCAGAACTGATGAAATAAACATGGAAAGTATTTGAAAGTATTCAGACTGTGTAGCTTAGAAAATTGCTGTTTTTAGGGTGACTGTTCGATTGTTGCCTCTGCTGTAATATGAGCAGTGCAACATGTCTTGTTTTCTCATTCGCCATCACGGATGTCTGGATAATTTTCTTTTTTTCTCGATTCCTCCGTCAAGGAGGGCTATATTTTTACTTGTATCTGTCAGATTCTTTGCTTGTACACTTGCAGCATGATAATTGAAAAAGAATGTTGAAATTATTTTAACTGAGCCTCATCCAATGTGGCCAATGGGGGCAAACACATGAAGTGGATCGGTGGTGTGGATCTGGACATTTGTGGTGGATCGGGGATCCTCTGTGTTATAAGATTTGAACCTAATTTACAAAAAAAAAAAAAGAAAAAAGGATGAGTTTAACGTCCTCACAGCGGAATGCTTTTAGGGACAAGATATCGCCACAGCCGAAGCTGTGACATGGAGACGTTTGTCTTGGTATAGACATTGTAGACTGGCAGGTTGGGTCAAGAAGTCTGGGTTAGCGTCGGGCGGAGGGTCCCGGGGGAAGATGGCGCCGTCAGGCAGGAGCCTAGATGAGGTAGGTAGTCGTTGGAACCGCTGAGCGGTTGTCTGAAGGTGGTTCGACTGCGGTTGATGTTGATGATGATGGTGTCGTCGTGGTGGTGGTTTCTCCAAAGCCGTCGTCAGGGCTACCGGGCGCGGCCATCTTCATGCTGAGTGGCGACGGTCCTGTGCCGCGTGAGGCCGACTCGGGAGACGCACGAGGCACAAGTCACCGAGCCGCTGCATGTAGGTTCATGCCCCACACTGCGCCCATGAGGGACGTTCCCACCCTCCCCCCCCCCAGCCAGGGGAGAGCCCTGCTAGACGCGCAGGCCACTGGGTAGTTCGCAGAGTGGCAGCGCCTCGTCGCCAAAGTGTCCCGCCACCTCGAGAGACGTCCCCCGGCGACACAGGCTAGTCCCGTTGTCACTCGTAGTGCGAGGAAGGAAATCTGTGCCGCCCTACACCCATCTGCCACCTGGGTGCCTTCTGCTGATCTCTGCCACCGACCAGCAGGATGGATGAAATGCATCGCTAAGTATTTGTAGATGTGATGTAACAGTGGATGATGAAAAATGGTGCACATCATTCTCTGATGTAACTGTGGATGAAAAATGGTGCACATCATTCTGTGATGTAACTGTAGATGAAAAAATGGTGCACATCATTCTGTGATGTAACTGTAGATGAAAAAAAATGGTGCACATCATTCTGTGATGTAACTGTGGATGAAAAATGGTGCACATCATTCTGTGATGTAACTGTGGATGAAAAATGGTGCACATCATTCTGAAGCAGCATGATTTCTCATAGTCCATGGAACTCAAGGCTGATTACAGCATTTCATTTTGGTCTCACCATGCTGACATTTAGTCTACTACACTATTGTCCTTAAAAAGACCAGGGGTGTGAGAAACCTTTCAGAGAATTCATCACACAGAGTTTCATGCGGTCTTCCTGTTTAGGAATTGTTAAATCAAGAAAAGATGTTTTTTTCCAAATCCTGTTTGTATCAGAAGAATAATGTAGCTCGTCTGCGAGAGGTTTTGACTTTATGATGACCTCTGCCGTGGTTATGTCTTCACCTGCATCTGCTGGTTAGCGGGACCTTTCGCAGTACCGTGCAAAAACTGTTGCACAGTTTCGATTGAAACATAGTGAAAACAGGGAATTAGGCCACAGGAGAGAGTGTAGATTTAGAATCTGTTCCAGAAAGGTTATGCAGAAAAAAAATCTATAGAACTGATTGGACAAAAATTGGCGGAAAAGTGGGAACATGGCTCAGGGCAAATTGTGAAATGTGTTATATGCCTGCGTTTCCTCAGGGAGCCTGAACTGACCTCTGTGTGTATGTGTGTGTGGAAAGGTAACTCTGAAATGTATTATTTACCTGCATATCTTCAGGGAGCCTGAACTGACCTCTGTGTGTATGTGTGTGGAAAGGTTGTCTCTGACTGTGGCGGAAGTCTGTGCTCTGCAGGGTGCCTTTAAAAAAAAAATTGCGTGTTAATTTATTTTTATGTTTATTCATAAATCTGTGGGTCATCTCCTCCTCTGCTGTGTGTTTTCTTTCCAAGTACAAAGTCAGTTCTGTGGGTTGTTCTTTCTTTTGATAGCCATTCTCAGTCTGCCTGACAGTGTGTGCAATTTGTTTGGCTGGTGCAGCAACAAGGATAATTCAGAAATATCTTTTCAGTTGCAACAACAGGTTGCATCAACATATTTTGCAACAGTAGTGTAGGTGCCAAGTTTTTTACCTATGGTTTCAAATGAAATTAATAACGAACTGCCAAGAAAACGCAGACAAACGAATCACAAGACACAAAACATGACGTGTTTCGACCGCCTAGGTCTTTTTCTGGCAAGATACAAAACACTCAGGACAATGAAAATGAATGAGCTGTCACTTATCTTCATTCACTTTGTATCTTGCCTGAAGAAGACCTAAGAGGCCAAAACACATGTTTTGTCTTGTGTTCCGTTTGTCTGCGTTTTCTTGGCGGTTTGCTATTAATTACATTTGAAATTTGTTCAGCTTTCCACCTGCAGTCGCCCACACTTTGCAACTAGATCTAACTTTTAAATGCTTGTTTCATTTTCTGCCTCATCTTCAGCATTCTCTTGACAGCATTGCCTCTACACCTTTCGTTCCGGCCCACCAGAATGCCGCCATGCTATGCCTTTTTTCTGTTGCACTATGGCACGCCAGCAGTCCCAGAGAACTGTTAGTATCTAGTCGCATGATGCAACCCACCAGAGGAGACACTGCACTGCTGCTGAGTCACTTTGATTGGGGAGTCACTGTGGTCAGGAGTCTATACTGATCCAGCATAAGCTGACTACCTTCTTCAAAGCCCTGTCTTATTGACGACAACTTTTTGCTCCGTCATGGAGCCAGGATGGTGAACTTTCCCCTCTGTGAAGGGACATCACACACAGTGTCCATCCAGCAACAGTCCTCGTGACCTTTCCAGCACAGGCATTGGG
>JADBJO010002247.1:145000-155000 GCA_016801955.1 Conus betulinus
AAAAAAGCAAACAATATGCTATGGATTTGCTGAAGCAATTTGATAATTTTTGTCACCCGATTCCTCAAGGAGAATGCTTGATTGTGATTTCGAAATGTGAGAATATTGTATTAATTCAAAATGCCTGATTATAGAAACTGGAATGAAATAGAAAGGCAAAAACCAAAAAACAACGAGACAGAGAGAGAGAGGGAGAGAGAGAGAGAGAGAGAGAGAGAGAGAGAGAGAGAGAGAGAGAGAGTAAATAAAAGAGAAAGAAAGAATAAATGAATGAAAAAGAGAGAGAGAAAGATAGAGAAGAGAGAGAGAGAGAGAGAGAGAGAGAGAGAGAGACAGACAGACAGACAAAGACATAGACATAGACATAGACAGAGACAGAGACAGAGAGTCACTTCCAGGAGTTTAATCAAAGATGGCGCTCCCGTGCACGAACGCGCCTCACCACAGCAGATCACATGTTAAGATTCCCTTTCGCTCAATCTTACCTTTTGCATAACAACATCAGAAGACAGGAAAACGTTTTGAAACGCGGGCAGCAGGTGTATGTTTAACTAGCTACACCCGGCAAAGAGAGACACGATAGTCCTTGTACATGCTGTCAAACCCCATCCCAAAGATATGGTCACACGCCACATTTAGGGGGGAGGGGGATCTTCACCAACGAAATCACAATCTTCAAATACGTGACCTTCCCCTTAGTTGACACACATTTCAGGCCTTTGCACTCGCCCTGTCACCCTATCTTTGCGCCAGCCTCAAGTGCACGAAGTATTCCAACTCCTTTGATTTTAATCTGTCTGTTGGAACCACCTGGTTTGTACCTTGATGACTATATGAAAAGGAAATGAGAAGAATCAACTTTCAGAGACAATGAAAATTCTCAAAAAGCCAGTATATAAATACTCCATAACTTAAGCAAAGCCTCGGCGCATTCAGTTTTTGGTGTGCAGCCTGTGCAGAACTTTTCTCTGACTCCTTTGAAGAAATAATGCCCACACGGAAAAACAAGAACCAATTTTTCTCCTTGAGCAAGGTCTTGGCGCCTGAATTTTTGGTGTGCAGTCTGTAGAGTAGACAGGAGCAGTGTCTTCGCCGCCTGTCGGTAGTCGCACTTGCATTGCGTGCATTGAAGGCATTCATCATTTCCTGGTCTAATTGACTTTGTATGTGCCTCCTTTTCGCTGCTGGCTGGCTGTCCACCACACTTCGCTGAGGCAAAAAGTTAAATGGTAACACAGCTCAAAAAGCCATGTTTTGATCATTTTTTCCAGATAGCCATACATGAAGAATTGCCTGTTTTACTCCAAGGTCGTGAGATTTGGGGTCATGAAGATATTCTTTCCTATTAAAGAGTTACAAATTAAGTTTAAAAAAAAAAGTTGAAATGTTTGTTGCGATTACAGAAAAGCCCTGTGACTCCTGAAATCGGTGGCGATACTTGGGATTGTCCACTTTCCGTTTCAGTTCATTCGAGAATCGCAAGTTTTCTTTTTGAATGTGATTGATTATCTAACCAAAAAAAAATTATCTTATAGAAATTGATCATCTAATAAAAAATTCAGCGAAATATTTCAATCAGTTCTAAAAAAAAAAAATGTTGCACAATGGTTTGAACTTAGGACAACTGTTCCCCGTCGTGGATTCGACATAAGACAACCTCAAACTGAAAAAAAAAAGTTTTGTGTATTGTTCACTGGGAGTGTTCGATCCAAGCCTCTGGCTTGTTGATAACTGATATATAACCCTGATGAACGTATAAAATGTCTGATTTCCCATGGGGAAAAACAAAAACAAAAAAAAAAACTGTTATATATGTCCCACACAAAAACGAGGATGAATGTTATGATGTCCTTGAATATTGTGTAATATGAGTGTGTTCAGTGATGCATTCCATTTTGCCCTTGAATGTAAACAACAACAACAACAACGACAACAACAACAACTACAACAACAGAACAGATTTTTGCTCCGCAGCTTCTTGCTGTAAACTCCAAGTTTTCATTTTTTTTTTTAGTCCTTTGTGCACAAGCAAGTCTGTTCTTTCAAAATAACTTAAGTACTTAATGTTGGAAAAATAAATGTCCAATCTAATCATTCTATTCCTTGTTTGAGTTTATATACGTTTGAAAGTATAAGTGACTTGCTGGCAGCTTCGTATACAAACATGCTCCAAAGTATCTGTCATCCTTCATGCTTCAACAAGGGATACAAGTACTTTGAACTTTTGAACTTTTACATATTTGTGTGCGTGTGTGTGACCTTTTTGTGGTGCCTTTGGGTGAAAACAAGCGCAGGCTAACAATTTTCCACCTTTGAAAACATTGCTTAGCGAATATTATAAAAGAAAAAGAGGTCTGTGTGTGTGTGTGGGGGGGGGGGGGGGGGGGGGGGGGGGGGGGGGGGGGGGGTCGGGGGTGTGTGTGTGCAGAAAATGGGAAGGAGCGACAGAATGTGTAAATGTACGTATTGATTCCTTTACTAGCTGCATATGGGGACCTGTCTGTTTCAAAAAATGGAGAGAAACGTTTTATATCGCCTGACTGGAAGCACCTTTCATTCACTGTTCCTGACTGGAGGCGCCTTTCATTCGCTGTTCAGGACTCATCAGCAGGATATGAACAATGGAATCAGCTCTTCCTCCGAAAATCCCATGTTGTGAGATTAATGTCCTGTCAGGTGGAGGCTCTCAAGGACATGCTGTTTCCGGACAAGTCCTTAGGGAGTCGTGTAGGGGAACAGTCCTCTTCCTCTGTCCCACACTAAAGTCCCTACCAGGGCTAACGTACGTGGGGGTCCACGTGACCTAGTGGAGCCAGGACAAAGCCGCCGTTCCTGACCAGCCCCCTGGATGACATTGTGGCCAAGGCCGGCAGTTAGAGCCAGAAGACGGGAGAAATCTTTGATTTTATCGATTCTCCGGTTTCACTCACTGTCTCGGCCTTTTATTGTGTGCTTTCCCCCTGGCTTTCTGGCTGGGGGTGAAGAAGTGTATTCCTTGGTCTCTCTGCTCGTCAGAAGCCCGCTGTACGAGCTCTCCATCGTCTGATCCCCGAGTGCAGTATTGTTCAAACCAGGTCATTGCTACGTCATCCTTCTGATCGACCTCGGCATACGACGTCTTCTGTTTCCCTGTTTGGCGTATTGGTGTAGTGTGTCACTGTACCAACGATTTTGCTGTGGGTAATCCTCTGAGAATCTAAGTGTCTCCATCTCGTTCTTAAGTCTCTCAAGCTTCTCATTCCGAACCTGTAAGAGCTGGCGTATCTCTATGGTCTACTCTTTAACTTCTTTCGGTTTTCTGTCTTGAAATGGGGATACGGCCTGAGTGCTGGCTTCAGTCCCAACCTAGGAGTGATCAACCTCCATAAGTGTGTGTGTGTGTGTGTGTGTGTGGGGGGGGGGGGGGGGGGGGGGGGGGGTGAGGTAGGAGCGGAGAGGGCACTGGCTCTGTCTCTGGGTCTCAGCCTCGGTCGGTGTTTCAGGCTATGTGGCAGTCTGGCAGTTGCCAGTGTCACAGAGTTTTTTTGTTTTGTCCCGGTTTGGGGATAGAGAGCATACACCTTTCTCCTCTTGCCTTTTGAAGACTGCAGCGTAGCTCTTTAGGTGGAGTGTGGGGTTGGCACTCTTCGCTTGGGAGGCGTTTCAGAGAACTCCTCGGTTTGTCGGTCAGCCTTAGCTCCTTTGTCCATGTTGGCCACAGCTAGCTTAGCCTTATGGAAGGCGTGTGGCCTTTAACTGTTTGCCCTCAGCTTGTTCACCATTGACATAGCCTTTCGGACCGGGCAGTGATGGTAGGTGGCGGTGTGCTCACCTCTGCGGTTTCGCACAACGCCAAATGTTAGACGTGCTGTTCCTAGGGTTGTGTTCCTTCAGGTCACATGTGGAGCAAATCTCCTGCCTGCATCTACAATCTCTGGTGATGTGACAGATTGGAGGACACTTGGGACTGCATTCCACACCCCAGCCTACACAGAGGATCACATGAGATTCCCTTTTGTTGAACAGCGTCAAAGAAGAGAGTGTGGCGGGCTTCAAAGATCACTTTAAAGGCCTGGGATGGCGCAACCATCCCTGAAGGCCTGTCTCGTGGGCTAATCGGTTTTTTGCAGTCCGACCTTTGATGATTGCTTTCATGACGAGCTCAACACACTGTAGGAACTCCTGTTTAGAGGCAAAATGAGGCGCCTGCAGGCGGAAATGTAAACAACAATCTTAAATAAGTGTTAGCGAACCGCCAAGAGAAAACGTGGACAAACGAGTCACAAAGACAAAACACGACGCGTTTCGACCTCTTAGGTCTTCTTTCAGGCAAGACACAAGCAAATAGGACAATGAAAATGAACGAAGTTTTCAAGAGACTGTCATGAGACTGGCTCTCAGGGATGGTTGCGCCATCCCAGCCTTTAAATGCTTTCGAAGCCGCCACACTCGCTCGTTTTGACTACTCCTGTTTAATAAAAGGAAATTTCACGGAAATGTTCAACCGTAAAATAACTTGCCGCTGAATAGATCTAAGCTAAGTGAAACCTTCGTTCATAATTTCACATTTCGAAGCAGCCAACACGCTTTTTGGTGTCTTGCCTGGAAGAAAAAGGAAACAGTCAAGGTATTAATAAAAAAAAAAAAAAAAACCTGATTTTCGAAGCCGCCCACCCATTAACCTGATTTTCGCCACACTCGGCTTCGTTGACAACGTTTAATAAAAGGAAATTTCACGGGATTCAACGCCTGCCTGCCTTGCGCTGAATAGATCTAAGCTAAGTGAAAAATTCGTTCATTTTCATTGTCCTATTTGTTTGTGTCTTGCCTGAAGAAGACCTAAGAGGTCTAAACGCGTCGTGTTTTGTCTTGTGACTCGTTTGTCCCACGTTTCTCTTGGCGGTTCGCTAACATTTATTTTCATTCCCTGTTCAGTGACATGGAAAGGAAAGGCGAGCATTCCATCCTCCACAGCTGGGACTAGGACGGTGCAGAGCATGGTAGTATCCCACACATTGGGTCACTTTCAGCGGCCATAACCTGCTGAAGCCGGCTCTCGCAGCCACGCACCGTACAGTTTTGGTGCTAGTGATCTGATGGAGTGGACTGTTCGCAAGAGGTCAGCCACTTTCCATTCCAGGGACCAGAGTGTGGCCTTTTTCTGTTCGCCTGTGACCACTTGACACGGGGCGAGCCATGAAAACAGGCTTTGGTGGGGCAGTCTATAACGCGCAGACCCGGCGGCTCGAAGGTGTTGGTTCCGTCCAGCTTTCCTTTCCAGTCTCATTGCTCGTTGTAGAGCTGCGCACAGTCTCCATATCTGGCCCCCAGAATCATCCTCATGTGGAGAGCTGCCATTCCTCTCCATTTCGGTCGCCATGTTGGATAGCTGTTTGCATGAACACTTCCAGCCTCTTCTCGCCCTTTTGTTTGTGGCACGAGGCTTTTTTTTAGTCCTTAGCTCCTTCTCGCAGGCTCCCGTGTGGAGCAGGTTGTTAAGAGAAAGACGAGGCTGAGGATTCGTTTGCCACTCTCTTCATGTTGATGAGGTCTTTCATTATCGCGCCGGTGCGATTTTCCATCTGATCACATCAGTGTCATTTTCTCAGGAGGATGTCTCCATTACACTACCTGTGTAGTGATAAATTCACCCATGGGCTGCTCTCTCTGTCTCTCTCTCTCTGTCTCTCTCTCTCTCTATTAGTCTCTCTCTCTCTCTCCTCTCTCTCTCTCTCTCTCTCTCTCTCTGTTGCCTCATAATAGAAATGTTCATCAAGTATCATTGCTTCTTCTACTGCAAAATGAAAAGAGACTTGTAACTCACTCTGTAGCTATGTTCATTTCTAAAGCACTAAAACGAAAGGAAGAACCTCTATCGTGAACACACAAATTCCAGAGTAATTTCAGGAAGAACATTTTGTTATGCAAATATATTTCTTTCATAATTTTCTGTATATGCGCCGAGCGCGTGCGTGTTCTACTTCTCTTTTTTGACCTCATAGCAGACAGGTCGGTGGCCTTTGCAATTAAAACTATCTGAGTTGAGCTGAGTTGAGTATCTTTCTATGTCTCTTTTTTCTCTGTCTCCCCCCCTCTCCTCTCTCTCTCTCTCTTATCTCTCTTCTCTCCCCCCCCCCTCAATCCTTCCCCCAGAGTCTTGCGCGTCTTGTCGCTTGCGAACCGTGGATAACCCGGATGGGCTGTCAGCTCAGACAGCATCAGAGCGAGAAATTACAAGCGCAAGCTAATCCCCGTGACGGCTTCGGCAACACAGTGAAGGTAGGGGGTGGGACACACCACAGCACAGGCGAGCGAGAGCAAGGACAGTGACTGGTAGTCTAAGAGTATGAACACTGGAGAGAGAGAGACAGGAGAGAGAGAGACGAGAGAGAGAGAGAGACACCTGAGAGAGAGAGAGAGAGAGAGAGAGAACATGCAGAGACGAGAGGGGCCAGACAAAACAGAACAGAGACGGAACTTTGCCGTGCACAAGTTGTGACCCTCATAGGCGGCCATTCGTGTTGCTTGTGAACGCACATCTAGCCAGACATGTCGTTAAAGCCCAGAGTGCCAACTGTGTTAGTTCGCTTACGAGGATAATAGATAAGCACTGATGTGCTTTTTTACCTCCAGTCCTCGCCCCTGAGTAGGGTCAACAACATAAAATAAGATGAGGTAACAAAGGAAGCATGCAAAAGTGACTAGAACTACAATACAGTACGGGATTAAATTTAGAAAAAAAAAAAAAAAAAAAAAAAAAGACAGAGAGCGAAGGGAGTGTGGGGTAAAGGTGGAGAGAGAGAGAGAGAGAGAGAGAGAGAGAGAGAGAGAGAGAGGTGGGGGGAGAAAGAGACGAGAGTGGGTGCGATAAGAGAGCATTTTAGAACAATCTGACAATTAAAAAAAAAAAAATTCAAAGAGATACAAGACAATCGATTTTGAAGCGGGGGGGGGGGGGGGGGGGGGGGGGGGGGGGGATAGAAAATAAAGCACAAATGGAGGGGGGGAAATGCATAATGATAGCCCAGTGGATAATAATAAATAGTTATTCTAGCCGAACCGTGTGAGAGAGAGAGAGAGAGAGAGAGAGAGGAGAGAGAGAGAGAGAGAGAGAGAGAGAGAGAGAGAGAGTCACATAAGAATATAAGCATATCGATAGAATGACAATAGGGCAGGAGGTTACACACACACACACACACACACACACACACACACACACACACACACACACACACACACACACACACACACACACGGATACACATACACACGCGCGCGCGCGCTCGCACTCACAAAGGACATTCTTGCTAAACAAAATAACATACATGTGCATTCAAGTACAAAAACACTTCGTAATAGTCAGGTAATACCTAAGGCAAAGAGGGTGTGGTGGTTGGTGGTGGATTTATGGTGGGGTATGCAAGTACTGGCACATAAGATGGTTGAATAATGGTGTTTGAAGGTTGATATGCATTGGCGTTGTTTGGTTGATTCAGGGAGCGAGTTCCATTGACGGGAACCTGAATATGTTAAACTGGATTTGAATAAGTCAATTCTGGGAACAGGGACATGTAGTTTGTGTAGAGTCCTTGAGGAATTTATTGAGAATCTGTGAACTAATGTTGAGGGTGCCTTCCCAGAGACACAATCTTGTGCATTATGATCCTTTGTTGTATTCTAATCTCAGACGTAAGGGGAGACTTGAATCTTTTTATAGTCCGAGTCCAGAAGACTACTGCTTTTTAGGAGGACTAATTTGAGTGCTCGCTTGTGTAGGCTTAACAATGGTTTGAGGGTGTTAGCGCGCTAGCACAGTCCCATAGAGTAGATCCATAGTCTATGTATGATTGAATATGAGACTGGAAAAAGAGCTTGCGTGAATGCAGGTCGAGGAAGCGTTTGATTTTGGAGAGTTGATAATTTTCTGTGAAACTTTTTTGCATAGTGAGGTTATGTGAGTTTGCCAACTCATATTATTATCAATTGTTATTCCTAGCACTTTGAGGTATGTAACCTGTTCAACGGGTTCATTTTTAAGATGTACAGGAGGAAACTTGATAGTGAGATTTTGTCTTTTTTGCCTGGTTGTGATGAGCATGGATTTTGTTTTTTGAGGGTGAAGCGACATGTGATTTAGTTCAGTCCATTTGACGAGGTCATTCGCACTTTCTTGTAAGGTTTGTGCAAGAACAGTAATATCAGAATGATTTGTATGTATTGTTGTATCATCAGCAAAGAGTTCACAGGTGGATGTGATATGGAGAGGTAAATCATTGATGTAAATTGTGAACAGTAAGGGACCCAGGATAGAGAGCCTTGTGGGACGCCATAGGAAAAGTGTTTTGAAATGAAGAGTAAGTTGTATAATTTTTTACACATGTGTGTGTCTATTTGTGAGATATGAGTGAAAAAGCGTAAGAGTTTTTGTGGATAAGCCATACAATTTTAATTTTCTAAGAAGAAGGTTATGGTCTATTACATCAAATGCTTTTTGAAATCAATGAATAGGACACCACAATATCTGTTGTTGTTAATGCTATTTAGCCAGTCATCAACCAGGTTGATTAGGGCTGAGTGGCATGAATGGTTGTGTCGAAACCGGACTGTCTTGGATGAAGCAAGTGGTATGTATTTAGGTGGTGTAATGTGTGTTTGTGTATGTGTTTTTCCAAAGGTTTGGAAATAGTGGAAATGATTGAGATTGGTCTGTAGTTTGCAGGGTCTGAGCTGTCACCTGCTTTGTAGATAGGTATGACTTTCGCCTTTTTGAAACTGTCGGGAAAATGATTTTTGTCGATGCATAAATTGAAGACGTATGTTAACGTATCTGTAATTGCTGGAGCTGATAGTTTGAGGATTTTGCCGTCTAGGCCATCCACCCCGCAGGTACCTGACTGTTTTAGGTGCGTTAGGTAGTGATAAACTTCAAAAACTGTTATTGGTGGAATATAAAGTTCAGACTTGATGTTTTTATCTTGGCAATATTGTTTCAGTTTTTGTAGGTCGTTTGATCTGGATGAATCTGTCGTGACAATTTTATTGGCAATAGTGCAAAAGTGGGTGTTCAGCTGTTCGACAGAGATGTCTTTAATTACAGTTGATTTTGAAGATTGATTGTTTGTAAGCTCGTTAATAGCTCTCCATAGCAATTTTGGGTTCTGGTTTGACGATATTAGTTCTCGATAATATTTTTTTTTTTTTCTCTGCGCTTCTGTGAATTTATTGCATTTCTCAGTTTTCTAGATTCCTCTTCATAGCCATGTGTTTAAGCATATCTCTAAGGTAACCTGCCTCCTGTAACTCTTTAGTGTACCATGCCGGCTTAGGATCATGTCGCACTCTAATCGTTTTTAGAGGGGCGTGTTTATCATAAATTTCAGTAAATGTTTTGATCCAAAATTCTACTGCAAGATCTGGATTAGTTATGTTGAAAACTGAAGAGAGATTTGAGTTGAGCAAGTCATGTAGAAAGTCTTGGTTGTTAAAGCTTGTAAAAGCAACGGTAGGTCATTGTCTTGTGTCCCGTTTTGGGAATTTTTACTCCTTTTTTTGACCATGTGACACAAACTGGATAATGATCGCTACAGTTTAGAACAGGGACGCAGACTTCTGTTATGTTAGTTTTATCTGAAACATAATATGGTCGATAAGTGTCTTGGAGTTTGGTGTGATTCTCGTTGGAGATTCGATGAGCTGATGCAGATTGAATAGACTGAATGCTTGGGTCCATTGGTTTTGTACTTTCAAAAGGTCTATGTTAAAGTCTCCAAGTAAAATGATTTCCTTGGATTCAAGCGAGACTGCATCCATCATCGTAATAATTTGTCGACCCAGTTTATTCTTTCAGATGGGTTCCTGTAACAGAAACCAACCAAAATGGGAGGGTTTCTTTTCAGCTTAACTCTATCCAAACACATTCTACACCGTTTACTTTCTAGGTGTAGAAGTCGTTTGAAGCTGAGGGTTTCGCTGATGTAGATAAGAAAAAGACCCGTCTCTTTCGCAAGTGAAGGATCTTTCC
>JADBJO010002247.1:165000-167500 GCA_016801955.1 Conus betulinus
TTTCCTTTACTTTCTTTCTTTCCTTTTTGTTGTTTTTGTTTGTTTCTTTTCTTCTTTACTTTCTTTCTTTCTTTCTTCTTCACTCTCTTTCTTTCTGGTCCTTTTGACCAAGATACTAGGTGCCAGTACAAAGCGTTCTGAAGCAAGTCTGGCGTCTAACTGAGCAGTTAAAAGGTTTGCGTTTGCAACGGTCTGAGGCGGTCCCTAAAGTTGTTCACGAAAGAAAACAAAATGGCGGCGATCGTGGTCAGATTTGCTTATCAGAGAGAGAGAGAGATAGAGAGAGAGAGAGAGAGAGAAGAGTTGAGTTAGACTTAATGGTCTTCCAATTCATTCCAATTCGCAATTACAATTTCCAAAATGAAAGAACAGGCGATTGTTAAAGACCACTTAACAGTTTCTTTGTGTAGATATTAATGACATAAAAAGGTCAATTAAAAATAAAAAAAAAAAAACAAAAAACAAAGAGTTTTCAAATCAGACATGAGTCTTTGGAGCTCGAAAGCTCTTGGGGGATCATGCATATTTGACTTGTAGAAAGATATCAAGGATCTGACGCAACACAGATGACACTCAGGCATTGTCACTGAGTATTCCAATATCCGGAGCCAACCTGCATTCATTTTCTTGATCTCACGTGTCTAAACAAATTGAGAGTATCAGGTCAGCTTGTTTCTCTCTCTCTCTCTGTGTGTGTGTGTGTGTGTGTGTGTGTGTGTGTGTGTGTGTGTGGGTGTGTGTGTGTGTGTGTGTGAGAGAGAGAGAGAGAGAGAGAGAGAGAGAGAGAGAGAGAGAGAGAGAGAGAGAGAGAGAGATTTTCTTTTTACCACTCGCCCCCAAATTCATACTCCATGTATTTCAGCGCAAGAAACTGATCATTAACGCAACTGTTAAGCAACAGTATCTAATACGCTGGCGACTATTCGACATTCTATGGGAAATATCGGCAGTGGGTAGGTGGGAGAAGTTATAAAGGGGGAGGGGGGGGGGGGGGGTGATCATGGAGAGTTTCGGTGGAGTCTTGAAGAACGTTAGAAAAAAAAGCCGGGTTTTTTTCAGACAAAAGTACTTTATTACAATTAGCCAGTCCACAAAATACTGCCCCAGTAACCCCCCTTTCCATCCCATATGTGTAATTCCGGCGGCTTGTGTTTCCTCACGTGATTCAGTTGAGGCTTGCCTCTACTGAACTGAGGTGTTCTGCTTTAGATTGAGTAACCCCAAGAGAGAGTTACTTCGTGCAAATGAATAAATCCGTGCATTCCTCACCACGGAACGTTTTTCACTCGGATGTCTCTTTGTCAGAGCTGGTTGTCTCAAGGGAACGGCCATTACGAGGTGGACAAACTCATCCAAGCGAGCTCCGAGGTTTCATTCCATTGGCCTCGATTCAAGTAACCCGCAAGGGAACGTCATCTCGTGCAGATTAATTACTCCATACATGCGGCATCTCATTAGTACATGGAGGTTGGTCTCAGGCAGGAGAGAGAAGGGAGGGGACGGGGACGGGAAAGGGGCAGAGGATCGAAGCCGGAGGGATGGGGGGGGGGGGGGGGGGGGGGGGGGGGGGGGGGGGGGGGGGGGGGGGGGGGAGGAATCAGGGATTGAAAAAAAAGAGCAAGAATCAGCCCAGTAGATGTTAATCAGCTTACATGTGACTGTGCACTGGCAGAGATAAAGCTCTGGCAGAGATAAAGATCAGCGACGATGACAGTAATGCATTCAGTCTCAAATAAATTGCAAACAATAGATATGGTAATGATTTGGAGTTGCATGCATAAACTAGAGACAGAGTGTGTGTATCTATAACCTTATAAGACCAAGATATTGATAATCTTTTGTAAATAGACATTTCATCAGTTAAGAAAACAAACAAACAAACAAAAAAAAAAAAAACTTCTTACGCAGTTTTGTGTAACTGTGTGTGCATGTTATGAATTGGTGTTCTTGTTTTGAGCATTCAACTCATACAAGATCAATGACACCATTGAAAATAGTAATTTAAACAATAAGATAAAAGCAGTGAAAGAAATAAGAGATTCACAAGCAATTAAACCCGTACTTTTTGAAATCAGTTCGTCGAACTAAATCATTTTAAAAAAATGACGGCGTTTGGCCTTGCATCTAACACATTGCTTTCACTTGTATTACAGCTTAGAAGAGAAGCATAATGAAACGAGGTGGGTGCTTTGCGAAGGAGAGGGCAAACTAGAAGTGTAAACAAATATGACCCCAGACTCGCATGTTTTGCTGAATGCTGTTCTCAATTTAAACGAGCTATTTGTTGGCGTAACTGGAAGGCAAACCGATGGTTATCTCAAGCGTGCGTCGTAAATGAACTCAACGGTCAATACGATCTTATGGACACGAGACTGTTATAATAATTGAACAATTTTTTTTTTCGAGAGACAACCCTTTTCATATAGCTCCGCCCTTAAAAATGGCCATATCTGCCTGACTGAATCATATGATTACCTAACGTGTTACAAAGCATGTAACT